>BGPR01020035.1:500-19455 GCA_013235015.1 Araneus ventricosus
TACGGAGCACTTTCGCTCCCAGAAGTGTTTAGTGACACGGTAAATGTAAACAGTATGTGGGGTATGATATTATTGCATGCTCCCAATAGTTAGTAGTAACATGGTAAAGATAAACAATATCTAGAGCATGACATTATTTCATCGCTGCACATAGTCAGTGATCATAGTAAAGGTAACACCGAATATGGCATGACCTGAATTTTCGCCCCCAGTAGACATTAGTGACATGGTAAAAGTAAACAGTGCCTAAGACATGATATAATTTTTTGCTCAGTGTAATCATTAGTGACATGGTAAAGTCAAACAATGCTTGTGGCGTAACATGATTTTTCGCACCCAGTTCTAGCGATACGATAATATAAACAGTTCCTTGAGTATGATAATTTTTTCTCCAAATCATCATATTTTGCTTTAAAAAATGGTGAGCAAGTATTAATATTTTGTCTTCATGGCGCTCCCTACGCCCGGCGCCCGAAGCATCAATACTCCCTTGAACTCTTACGTCACTAGACCCCTAGATTTTATATTCCACATTCACAGAATTCCACCACCTGTTTCCGAAACCACATCTTAACTTCATTTTATAAAAAGATGCTTCGACACTTCCGCTATTCTTTTACGCAATTCTCTCCTTGTGAGATACCGACTTGATCGAATTGCATCGTGAATTCTTTGAAGAAGTTCATCAGAGAACATAAATCGTCTATCTCTCTAATGTTCATCGTGAACATCGATCCAAGATATTCCGTTACATTTTACCCATTTATAATGTTCTCATGAACAAAAACAATTTCTTTGTGAACACTCACTCAAATTCTACCTTTTATTATGGAAAAAATCTGCTGTCGGTAAGCCGGAATGCGATGGTAGATTATTTTTGGCTTGGTATACTATCGTATACACCAGTGGTGCGCAAACCGCGTGTCGCGATCCTTCTGGGGGTTGCGAAAATATTTTGTGGGTGGCTAGATTCAAAGAAATTTATTCGACAATAAAAAAATATAAGCCTTTATTCAATGCAAAAGAGGAGAAAGCCACTGAAATGAACAAGTCTTTTATTGATGGTGGCGAAATCACCTCTAATTATTTACATTCTCGCCACACAAGAGTAAACAAACTGTTGCCACTCAACTTTAATAAAGCAATATTAGTTACATGATGATAAAGGTTGTTTAAAAATTCACACATTACGAAAAGGTTGATTATATAAAAAATTTCACATTCAAAGAAGTCCGAATGTCCATTTGCACATATTATTTGCTTTCGGATTATTTTCCCATCAATTCTCGAATAATATTCAAAGAGTCCTGGCTGAAGATACCTGTTCTGGATTGGTGGAAAAGTTCAAGTTCCCAGTTACGCGACTCGTTGGAAGAGGAGTCCCGACATCTTTTCTTCTAAAAACGTGGTAAAAAATTTACACAAAGTGAAGGGGTCGCAAATGAAAATAGTTTGCTCACCACTGGTATACACGACGGGTCATCTGTGCAATTGAGTCTCGAACAGAAACCAATACGGTCTCGAACCCAAAGCGATGCAGTTTATCGGGAAGTGACAAAAAATACAAAGGAGAAGTCCTAGAAATATTAAATTAACCAAAATAACATTACGGGGTGGTCATAAATTATTGAACCCATTTCAAAATAACTAATAATGTTACTGTAATAACTGTACTTCATCTTTCAATGAACTCACTTTCTCATTATCTACTAGTTTAATAATTCTACTAATGATTAAATAGGAAGTATTTACATATGTGCAATACAATTACCTTTCAATATTATTCATCATTAATAACTCAGAGTTCAGTACGAGAACTCCTACAAAAAACATGCACACCCTGTTCAGGGCCAAAAACCATTCACCTTCATGGCGTCTCCCCACTTACTCCCGCGCGCATAAAAACCAATCCCACTATAGGCGTCTATGGGAATGTCTTTTACCACGCCAAGTTGATCATTGTTCCCGCTAGGGTTTCCGTGTTTACTTTGATTGGCGAGAAACTGAGTTTTTTCTTCCTCGTGTTTTGAAAACCATCCATCTTTATTTACAATTAACAACTAATAACAAATTATTTTCAACTTTAATTCTTGCTCATATTAAGCTCATTGGCAAGTATTTATGTATTTGAATATTTTTCTAACTTATGCGTATTAGATTATTCACTTTAGCAAAGAATTATATACTTATTTCATGTTTAGTTTTAAAATTGCATTCATATTCAATGACACACAAGAAGGAATTCATTCTACTTTAAGTCACACACACACACAAAAAAACTACAAAATAAAAATGTTTAAATCTTTATAACAGATAGCATCTCTCGGTCGTCGAAATAGAAAAACTTCACAAAGCATTTCTCTCCAAAAAAGGGAAATATTGCCAAATATTGGCACCAAAAACACTCCCCCATAGGCGCCTATAGTGGGATTGGTTTTTATGCCTCCCTCGCAACTGTTCCTCCCACTCTTCACTTCACATCCTTTCCCTGAGAGCCGGAATAGCTACGTGGAGGTTAGTGGCATGACAGTTACAACTGGAGTCTTTTCTTAACTGAGAGAGCAAATAAAAAAAATTCAGATAGGTGGCGTACCACTGCGGAGTTCTAAATTTGCTACAGCGAAAGATTTCCATACTTAATGGCTACCGATCAGCAGAAGCCGATGCGCATTTTCAGGTTTCTTTGTGTTAGTTTTTCTTGAATATCTCGAAAACTTCTCAATTTCGAATTGCAACTGATTTAACAAATTAAGGAGCGTAAAATTCCCTACAAATGAATGCTTTTATTTTTCTTCTAGCTTTAATAATTTCGCAGATAATGACTCTCAAAAATGGTAGATGTACAATAATTTACGACCACTTAGACCAAATTAACGGCACGTTACCAATCTGAAAAATCTTTTTAAGTTCTGTCATTATTAGTTTTTTAAATTAATTTTTGAAATGTACCCTGTATTAACTTTTTCATTTTGTTAATAACCATTATTGTCTGCATTTTTAGTAGATATTTAGACATTAAAGCTACTAGAGTACAATTTAGATTATTTTAACATTCAACACATTCTTTTAAAGAGATCTTCAACAATATTTTTTTAACATAAATGGTTAAGAACGCCCGCCAATTATGCGTTAGCAATGTTAGTAAAATTATCTGTGAAATAAATCTAGAATTTAAAGATACTTTTTCCTTTTAAATTATAAATATAGAGATAGAATGTTTTAAGATGAGATCAAAAGTTTTGCATACATGATGTTTCAAAAGTAGTGTTAACGTCCGTGAAAATATTGACCAGCTCTTTTATCATGAAACTTTTCTCAAATAGGCGAAAAATACTAACTTCGCTTTATTGGAGTAATTCAAATTTAAATTATTAATTAATTAATAATTATGAATTCTTGCAGCTCTAATCCTTACGAAAATATAGGAAGATATTTTCTTTTCCTTATATCTCCGGACTAAAGGAATGTCTCATTAAGAGAACAAATGAATCTGTTTTTTCATCTGTAGTGAAATTTATCATTATTTTTAAGTTAAAAGCACAGAAGTATGAAGAAATAGTATGATTTATATTATGGAATTCTTAAAAAAGAAGAGGATTAAATATAATAAGGTTTTTTAGGACTACCTCTCTTACTTGGAGTAATTCAAATTAAATTCAAATTGCTTCCCAAGAAACTTATAAGAAAAGTGATAAGAAATATAGAATTTATTTTAACATTCTTGTAAATAACTACACTCTAAAAGTAAACTCACGTCTTGTAAAACAAATAACCAACAAACTTAAAATGATCTTACATTTAGACAGAAATATAATCAGTTCATTCACTACTTTCAAGATTTGATATCATCAAAAAAAGCAATAATTAAGAAGTGTGATCGAAAAAGAATCAGAACATTTTTTTTATATTGTCTGGATTCCAGTAAAATTATTCACTAGAACTATCTAAACATTCACAAGCCCAGAGTGAGAAAAGGCTTTGGATAAAAGCATTACGAAACTCACACCTTGTAAAACAAATGACCAACAAACTTAAAATGAGTTTACATTTAGACAGAAATATAATAATTCCATTCACTACTTTCAAGATTTGATATCATCGCAAAGAACAATTAATAAGAAGATTGCTCCAAAAAAGAATCATAAATCATTTTTTATCTTGTCTGGATTCCAATAACATTATTCACTAGTACTATCTAAACATTCACAAACCTAGAGTGAGAAAAGGCTTTGGAGAAAAGCATTATAAGGATCTTCAAGCCATTCCTCTTTTAACAGCGGGTCACAGACAATAAAATTGGGGAAATGCAATTATGTGGGGCAATTTTCAATTTTAGCTGCAGAAATAACTCTGTTTATTCATCCTAGATATGGTTCGATGGATTTTTAAGCATTTGCTGAACCTCCATCCTCCTAAAAAGGACGAATAAAAAGTTTTCTAAAGGAAGCATCATTGGTTTAAACTTCGTGAAAGCAGAAAAGAAAAATTTAAGAAAACTCTAATATAGATTTGAAGTATTATTCACTAAAAATTAAATTTTTGAAATGTCCGTGAAAGGAAAAATTAAAGATCTTAGCACATATTTTGGTTTTCATTGTTGTTTTATTGAAGGTTTTACAGGCTTTCTACAAATAAAAGAAAAAATAAGAAAAATATAAATATATAATGAATAAATGATCATTGATAATAACAAAATAAAAAATAAATAAATGCATAAAATTTATAAAAAATGAATATTATATAATAAAAAGAAAATTTAGTATATATTTAAACCCATCCAACAAGAATAATAACAATCCCATAATGATTTGCAAGATATGAATTCAACAAATGTGAAGAAAAATTAGGTTGTCTTAAAACCGAAATATAATTCATACACGAAATGGATCAGACAATAAAAACTACCAAGTAATGAAAAAATAAAGGATTGAACATCTAAAAAGACAAATAATAAGGATTAATATCCAACAATATAAAAATCAATATAACCATGAAAAAATAATATCAGGAAAAGCCTCAATTATATATGGATTCCAATGAATTAATTTTGTTGCTGCTATCTGAACACCGAATCAAGCAATAAAATTTGCAAACGCAATCATGTTCAGCAGTTTTCAGTTTTAACTACAAAAACAAATCCTTTTTCCCATCTTAGATATACTTTGGATGGGTTTGTAAGTATTAAGTATTTAATAAAACTCATCGTCCTTAAAATGTGAAAAAAAGAATTGTTGCATCAAACCTCTCGGTAGCAAGAACTGAAAACTAAAGCGGACTTTGATATTGATTTGAGATTTTCTTCCCTACATCCGAAAATGGTAAATCTGTACGTGAAAATGAAATTTAGAAGCTTTTTTTCTCCTGTTGTGGCAACAAATTTTAAGACTCTCTAAGTTTACACAATGCATTTGCGTATTTATTACTTTCTCTTATAGGAAGTGAAAGCATTGTAATTAGCAAAACAATCGACCATGTGATTTTGTGGAATCTCAATGTTTTAGTTTGGTTTAGATATATTAGCTCGCCATATTGAAGCAGCTATTAGGAAGGTACAATTAATTTTGAACCACGGTGAGATGATGAGAGCAATACTTGAGCTGGCACCTCCTTTCTAAATTTCCTACTTTTTACCTATAATGAACGGCTGTGAGATGACAAGAACCATACTTCAGCTGGCACCTTCTTTCTAAATTTCCTACTTTTTACCTATAATGGATGTACAGTCGCAGAAAAGAAGGAGCCACCCAGCATTATTCCGCCACTTTTCAATACTTTTTAAAACTAAAGATACCGTTTTACAGGAAATAACGCATAATAAAAGATTCTAAAGTTGAAAATCCCTTAAGGGGTGGTCTACATATTTAAAATGGCACTAAATTCAAAATTCTCAATGGCAACACCATTTTTTGAGGCCATGAATAAATTTCTGATGAAAAAATACCCCAGGATATTAATTTTGGTTAATATATCATTTATCACGATTGGAAGATATTTGACATTTTGTGTTCTCGACATAAACGGGGTCGACGCTACATTTACTAACTAAAGTTCTCTGCTTGCCTTTAAATGTCGGTAGTAGCATTCTAAATTATTTCGCAATTTAAATGTTATTTTCAAAGTAATGATGTACATTTTACAATCGGTAAAATCTGATTTGTAAAAAAAATCGATTAATATTGCATCATTTTAATTTATAAAGTTTTTTAATATATATAAATAGTTAAAAGCTTTATATATTTAAGCCTGAAAAATAAAGTGGTGTAATGATTATATTTAATAATGAAAACGTTTTCGACGTATAAGACCCTTTTAAATGCATCGTTTTACAGCGAAAATTGAAAATTTAATGTAACTTCAAAACTTCTCTTACGAATACGCTGAAATTTTTCATAGGCTTATCAAATGGCCATTTGCTTCGATTACTGTTAAAATTTATAAGTGTTGCTTATTCAAACAAATTTTCATAAAATATTTCATGTAGTGAAAATTATTTTAAAATAAAAAGTAAAAGCAAAATAATTCATACTACTACATAAAATATTCTAGGTCAATAGTTATATTATTTTTCAAGATATCAATAAGAATTCAAAATTAACATCAGAAACTCAAAATTTCATTTGCTTATAATTGCGAAACAAAAATTGCTGGGATGATGAAACTGGGTATTCCAGCCTAAATTTCCATACAGTTTCGAAATTTGTTAAGAAAAACATGTTTCTATTGGAAATTTTGAATTGGGTGCGATTGTAAATATGTATATGACCCCTTATGAAAATTTCAACTTTGAAACCTTTTACTAGACCTTATTTCCTGAAGATGGGTACCTTTTGTTTTAAAATAAAATGAATAGCCGCGGAAAAATGATGGGTGACTCCTTTTTTTTCCGCGACCGTACATAACTATGAAATTGTAAGTACTGAAACAAAGTCTCTTTGTGTAGAAAACTTATAATGACTATATAATCTTTATGTATTTATTACTAAATTTTTTAAGCTTTATTTTTAATTTTTTTTTAGAATTGAAAAAATTCTTTCGAAATAATCTGAAGCTTTTTATTTAGATGAAAACTGAAATCATTGTTGTAGGAAAGTTCAATGTATGATTGTCATTAGCATCAAAATACTAATGACTAAGAATCTTTTTTGAAAAAGTAAAATTTGAAAAAAGTCTTGAATGAAAAGTCTGGATGTTTATTTTATCAGAAAAAAATCCGCCAAAATTTTGGGATCCAAAGAATTTGCTCATTTTATAAATAATTAACTTGTCAATTAATTGCAAAAACACCAGAAAAAAATAGTTGAAGCAAATATCAATTCAAAGTAAACTTGCCTAAAATTTTTTTCATGTTATGATTTTTTTGTTTGAATAAACGAAAAAATTACAAGTGAAATAAAAATTAATTGAAAGCAGTCGGTGTCTTTTATCTCTATTTGCAGGATTTAGCTGCATGATAAAAAAAACGCAGAAAGGCGCAAAGATATAAAAAATAATTAAAAATATAAATAATACCAGAAAAAAGAGTAGATGCAGTTTATTTATTTTTTCTGTATTAGTCGAAATGAACCCATTTAACCTGTCTATCTCTGTATTGAGAGCAAAAACGAAATGGCAAACATAAAAATACTCTTTTCAGTTCAGTCTTATTTCCAGTAAATTATATTAGGATGAAAGAGACATTGATAATTGAAAGATGTAACACGCAGGAAAAAATATCTGATATATAATTTCAAAAGGGATATTTTTATATTCTGAAGAATATGCCGCAATGCAAAAAATAGAAGTGCAGATAGAAAAAAATCGTCTGCAATTTTGATTGTATTGAAATTGATACATTAAAAGAATTTACGAACAGATAGCAAAACTATTTGTTTAGCATTTGAATTTTAAAGTTACAACAAGAAAATTTAAGCTATTGAAGAGAATAAATTTTGACATGGATAATAAATGAAATTTTTAAATTAGTTTATGTATCTGTTTTATTCTTTTTCTGATACACTCATAATTACTTTATCTAACAAGGTTGCCATATTGGTCTTTTTAAGACCAAATTGTGGAAATTTGGCCTTTTTTCAAAGCCATTGGCCTTTTTTGGCTGCATTTTCGTTAATGAATTTTAGAACAATTTTTAATTACGTATTCTATTGATTTTAATAAATTTTTGATATTACACATTTCAAATGATATGGAGGAGTTTTCAGTTTTTTTTTCTTACATTAAAAACCTTGATTTTATTTGCATTACTTTGGACTTCCGCTTTGAAGATTCCATCCACTTAGCATTACAACAAAATAACGTAGTTAAGGCATTTTAATGTAAATAAACAAAACAGAATGGACGAGTTTTCTTCTTTGTTTATGTACATTAAAAACCTTAACTTTATCTGCTTGTATGTTGGACTTCCGCTTTGAAGAGTCCATTGACTTAGTATTACACCGGAATTACGTAGTACAGGCACTTAAATGTAAGCACACAAAACAGAAAACTCGTCCATAATGAGCTGTGAAACGAAATAGCTCCTGAATAGAACATGCATGTTTTAAATTTCTTTCACTTAAATTTTAGTTTAATAATAAAGCATTGAACGTATATCTATCAAGTGGGATTCATTTTCATGAAAGATAGCCTTTTTTTCTAATAGCAAATGAGGTTTTCAGTCAATTTGCCAACTTTGGCCTTTTTTCGGCCTTATTTTTAAGAAGGTTTGGCCTTATTTTGCCATTTTGATCTGGCAACCTGGCAGGTAACATAATTTCCGCTACAAAATTCCTGGAATCGGTGATAATCGTCTACAGTAAACCTTCGATTAACCGACACCGTCCGGACCAGAGCTGTGACGGATAACCGAATAGACGGATAACAGAGGCCTCTTAATACATATGTAAAGTCACGTGATTTCACTGCTGGCTTCGGACGAAGAGGAAAATAAATTCCCTTAAAGAGTGAATGGTACATACTACATGTTTTATTTAATTTTACAAAACGATCAATATCAACTTCAATAAAAGAATAGTAATGTGTAGAAATTTATTGGAATAATGTAAACCTACGTTACTTTTTAGACGATGACAAATAACAAAAACTGACGGCTAATCGAAGTTTTACTGTACTTGAAATCTCCGCTACGTTTTTAGCAGACCAAATGTAAAGGTTGCCACTTTGAATCAATGCGGTGGTCAATAGGCTAACTTTGTTATCACTATGTCTATAGCACTAGGGCCAGAATTTACTTTAAGGTATATTAGTTACTGCAACAGAGTAGCTACAAAGTAGTAGTAACAGAGTAGCTACTGCATCTCGTTTGGCAAGGTAACTTGCAAGGTACAAACAACCGTTGATAGGTATGCATGTGTGAACTGACTAGAGCAGGTGTGAGGGAACTTCACGCAACACTGAAGAAGCTAACTTATGATAACAATTATAACTTTAATAAACTTAACAAGATAAAAGTATGCTGTAATATTCGTAACGAATAAAAATATATATATTTGTAAAATTATTAAAATATTTAAAGAGAAGAAATTAATTAGACAAAAAATCGTTTGGTCACGAAAAAAATTAATTTAAAAATATCGTTTGGCTGTAATAGAAATTATTTAAAAAATCGTTTGGCTTAAATTCTTTTTTAAAGGTTATAAAAATAGTGTGGTTTAGCCAACCGAATGTTAAGGTTTCTACTTTGAACCGATGCGGTGGTTAACCTTATGGTTAAAAACTTTGTTATCCTTATGTCTATAGTACTAGGGCAATAATTTACTTTAAGTTACTGCAACAAAGAGCAGCTACTGCATCTCATTAGGCAAGGTAACTTAGAAGGTACAAACAACCATTGACAGGTATTCATGTATATACTGGCACGTGCAGGTTTGAGGAAACATTACGCAACACTGAAGAAGCTAACTCATGATAACTATTATAACTTTAATAAACTTACCAATATAAAAGTAATGTATAATTGAAATTAATTAGAAAAAAAATCGTTTGGTTATGAAAAAAATTAATTTAAAAATATCGTTTGCTGTAAAAGAAATTATTTAAAAAATCGTTTGGCTCTAATTCTTTTCTAAAGTTTATAAAAATAGTGTGGTTTAGCAAACCAAGTGTTAAGGTTGCTACTTTGAATCGATGCTGTGGTCAATAGGCTAACTTGGTTATCCTTATGTCTATAGCACTAGGGCAATAATTTACTTTAAGTTACTGCAACAAAGAGCAGCTACTGCATCTCCTTAGGCAAGGTAACTTAGAAGGTACAAGCCACCGTTGACAGGTATGCATGTATATACTGACTCGTGCAGGTGTGAGGAAACATTACGCAACACTGAAGAAGCTAACTCATGATAACAATTATAACTTTAATAAACTTAACAAGATAAAAGTAAAGTAAATGATAATTGAATTAACATGCCGACAACAGGAACATAAAGCAAACAAGAGCAACAGAGAAATGGCAGATGATGCTTGTGCCTTTATAGCACTAAGCTCTCCACTACGCATGAGCAAGGTAGACAGCGCATGCAGGACGAAGCTGTTGCCACACGTTTCAATTCTTTTAGTTATGAATTTTATTCCAAACGTATAAAAGTCTTTATCTCGTGGAATACCTGGCCATTTCTAAAAAATCACTATAAAACTACCGCCATCCTGACAAACTATTCTGAAAGAGGTGGCTTATAAAATAGCCAGCGTCTCTGAAAAGGTAAGTTGTTTCATAAAATAGCGATCTAGAACCAGTTAAAGAGAAAAATAATAAGCATGGAGTAAAATAATAAATTACCTCTTGCTTCAAGGAAGTGCAATTTTTTTTATCAGTAAGTAACAAGTTTATAAAGTTTTATAATGGAAAAAACTCCCTTGAAATTTCATGGCAAAGGTAACTGCTCGCATCATGGCATATTATATTTGCTAAGCTAATCTGTGATGTTATGTTACTTTTTTCAATGCAAGACATGCAATGGATATTAAAATTAGATTGGTGCTGCGAATTTGACATGCATAATGTTAAAAAGGATTGAATTCATAATAGTAAGTAAACTGAGTTTTAAAATTAAAAATTTCAATAAAAATTGTATTAAAAAATTTCAATTAAAAATTAAATTAATTAATTAATTTTAATTAAGTTAAAATTTAATTTATATTCTGTCGACTTCATTGACGCATTATTTAAACATTAAATGCATGTTTTTTTATGTTTTGTTAACAAAAATATTTTCAGTAAGTTTATACGATTCATTTTTGTTTTTATTTTTTTGCAATAATGCTCTTTTAAATAAAGGAAGAAACAAACATGTTCAACATTAAAAGAAAGGCTGTGTTAGTAGTATATAAACACCAAGTATATAAAAATCCCAGAAACCACAAAAGTATTTGTCATTTTGAAAGATTCCAAAAGAAAAAAAAATTCTGAAAACGAAACAAAAATCGTCTGCGATCTTTTCGCACCATATAATTTTCCGCCTGAGTGTCATATAAAGTGCGTTCTATAAAGAAAAACAATTTCACGTGAAGACTTACATTGTTTGCTTCGAATAATGAAATTGAAAGTAGGACACAAAAAAAAGCAAATAATTAAAGGCAACATACTATAATACGAGCAGTCATTTTCTAAAAAAATAAAATTAAAAATCTTTTGTTAAGTTCTGTATTAGAGCTGGCCTTTCTTTTGTGTTTCAACCCTAAAATTTAGGATTTTCTTCCATAATTTCTATATTTTCTATTTTGCTTTAATAGTTTAGTTTGCTTTCTACTACATTATTATGATTTATCCACAAAGTTTGGACATTTCCATAGTAAAAAGTTATTATTGCTCTAAAATTTAGAAAAATGATATTCATTCACATTTAAAAAAGAGCAGCATTTTGAAAAATCATTCCGAAATTTTCCGATATTTAATACAGAATATGTATTACCAGGGTAGGAAATTTAATAGTAGCAGTTAGATTATTGCAGCCCATACAATATTGGCACTTTCTTGAAACGTTCATAAGGCATCGATTAGCATTGCATACAACTTGTTTCAAGCGATGTGGAAGTCGTAGAGTACCTGAAGCTGTACCATTTCTGTTGAAGGTTCGGGTGGAGCGGTCTATCAGTTGAAAAATCTTCAGAAAAGTTTGGTTCCAAATGTCGCAAAGTGGTTCTTACACCTTTCAAATCAAATGATACTCACAGGGGGAATCCAGGTAGAGCAACAACAACAACAATAAACCTGTCACGTGTTGCTAATGAACTTTCCCAGAAATTCTTAAAGCATTAGACCTCTCATTCCAAACTATCAACATAAATTTTACTGCTTCAGATTACTATGACTTCCACATCACTAGAAACAAAATATACACAATGATGCTGACTCTACGTACAAGGTGCCCATTCTTATTGCTACCCGATAACTAATTTCTAAACTGAGATAGGTCTTATACTTCATGTAGGAGAAATTCTCTGAATAATCTAGAAAATTATATTTTATGTTTCTTCAGTCAATAAATGTAGTTTTGGAAAAAATTATGAAGTCTGAAATTTTATACTGTCTACCAGTCCTATCAGTCATATTTAGTAAAATATTCTTCAGACATTCAAATTTTAGCAGAAAAGTTCCACTCTTCTGAAACTAAATCTGACCGAGTTATGAACCTTTAATTTAGGCCAATCACCAGTCACCTCGAGAAAAAGCCAAATGTTAAATGGCCGATCTTCTTCGAGGTACCAATTCTAATGGTCTAATATTCAGAGCTTCCTAACTGATTCAATTTTAGCCTCAGAAGAGTGTAGCTTTTTTTGTTTAAAATGTTAGTGTGTCAATATTTTGCTCAATATAACTAATAGAATCAGAAAAAATTTAGACTACGCAATTTTTTCAGTAGAATATTTATTGAATCAAGTAACATAAAATGTAATTATATATTTCATTTACAGGATTTTTCGAATTTGAAGTATATGCTATCTCTTACAGTTTAGAAATTAGCTACCGGATCACTTTTAGAGTGGACACCCTGTATATAAAGTTTTCAAGCTAGTACGTATACTGCATTAGCTGTATGCTGCACACGATTATAACTTTGAAATTTTCTACGCATCTGAACTTATTTCTTTTTTATCATTCGACTTTTATTAACCTCAATTGAATAAAAATTTCTACTAGAAGCTTATTAATAAAATTAATCATTTTTCATCGCAATATATTATCAATTAATATCATCGCAATATTTTATCCTTTTTAACGTGGCATTCCTACACTCTCTTTTATGGAATATTCAGAAATATATTTTTACTGTTATGATCTCTTGAAAACTGGAATTGTTAAGAAATTGATTTTATTTTGCTTATTTCGAGCAGGAATGTCTTATAATATATGCTTCTTGGAGCATAGGATTATTCTAATTAGATAATAATATTTGTTTTAGCAATTTATTTTTTTTTCTTTCCGAAATAAATAAGACGAAATTTCTAATAAATCGTGGCTTCTCAAACAACAATACATTTTTAAAAGCAATGTATAATGTTTATTTAAGTTTCTACCAAACATTACCTTGAATTACAGCATTGAAATTTCTCTTCTGATGTAAAAAAATGAATAACATTTCATTTGTAAATTGAAACTTGACATAATTCGTATTTTATGGATTTTGAGTACTAAAAGTATTATATATTCTAAAAATATTATAGAACTTCAAACATATTTATCGCAGAAAAAATGATTCAATAATTTATGAGCAAACGATAAATTCATAGAAGAAAACTTAACAGCTCTTCAGTGCCATAAAAGTGAAATGAAATATAAATAAATATGTAAATAAGTATATAGAAATATGTAAAAAGGCACAAACGAAGATTGCTTTTGTCATGCGTACAATACTGAATGAATAATACCAAAATAAATAAATATTTTCACTATGTAGAAATTTAATGCATATATCTACAATAAATAATAATCTTTTTTTATATATGCGCATCCCCAAATGTATGATTCAAAAATAGCAATAATAATATTTATCTTAGGTTATAATATCCTTTCAAATACTGAATTCTATGGTTGAGAATATTCTTACTGTTCTTCTTGGCACTGCATGATCGATTTTCTCTCTTGCGCCCTAAAAAATCCAAACTACAACTCCAAGACTAATATCTTTTCAAGATAGGAAAAATTGGGGCTGGACAATGCAGAAACATTTAATTATTTTGCATTTCTTTTTACAGATATAATTTATCCTCGTGAAATACTTATTACTAACTTCTAGTAAAACATTCTGAATTTTAAGGTTGAAAGAGTATTGGTTCCTTTAATTGTAGAATATTTAGAAAAGATTTACACTTCTTCGACATAGAGTTCCTCGAAGAGACGACCTCTTCAGAGGGGTGAAAGTAGGCATCAAAAGAAACGACAAATTCCTTGAAAAATGCTATAGGAAAACCCGTTTAGTCGGTGAAAACAGGGAAAATACTTATGCCCGCATTTGCCGAACGCAGTGAAGAAGAACTTTTGATTCATGCATGATGGTATTCCAGCACATTTTTCCATTGTGATGAGTAACCACACCCATCCTCTCAGAAGCAGAAACACCTTAAATTTATCTTAAAAACTGAGTAGGCCATTATGGGTTAAAACCGGATACCCTTGATTCTAGCAATATTAGTTCGCGGATAGATACTGAATTACACTCTACTAGTCAAGAACCAGCGGGAGTGGTCTCCCCTAAACTTTCTCGTATACTCCTAACACATGTAGAGAAAACTAGAATAATAAAAGGCGTCAAATAAACTTCCGTCGCAAGTAAACCAAAGTTGGAACCACGCGTGGTTTGAAGGATCAAAACAAATTCAAATCCTCTGCTCATTCTTTTGCGTAACAGGACCTGGCGAGACTCCCTAAATGTTTGCTTCCTTACAAAATCACTCCAGAATTTGTTTTTGGCAAACTGCCAAGTTTCGGAGCGTCCCTTCCTTGCACAGGCATTGCCACTAGTAGGCATGCGCAGGGAGTTCGTTTCAAAACTGAACAAGTATGCGATTATACAGACCGACAGACAGTCAACCCTTTGACGGATTTGGCCCAAAATGTTATACGTACCTACATTTATGACGATAAAACTGTGTATAAAATTTTATCCATCTGGATTTTCAAGTTTTTGAGTTATAGCGTTCGCATGACACCGAACATACAGACAGACAGACTTCCCGTTGACGGATTTTGTCCAAAATTTGATAGAAACCTACAAATTATGTTTAAAGACCACATACCAAATTTCATCCCCGTAGCTCTAATAGTTTTCGAGTTATCGTGTTCACAGACACACACACAGACACACACACAGACACACATACAGACACACACACAGACACACACACAGACAGACATAATTCCAAAATTGTGTTTTTCGGAATCAGGGAGGTCTAAAACGTGGAGATTCGTCAAAATCTCGAGTTCGAATTTTTTGACGATTACAATACTTTCTCTTTGTATACTTCGTATACGAGAAAGTAAAAAGGAACAGACATAGTGGCGTGTTGCATCTGTTGAGTTTATTGCTTAAGTGAAGGTTTGTTTGTTTTAAGACGTCAACTCTCTGATGTTCGTTTGATTTTAAACTATCTTTACTTAAAAGTCATTACACTTTTAAAAACCATTTTTAGTGCAGCTTATTATACGTTTCCTAGGATTTAAACCCTATCAAACAATAAAGATTTACTCCAATAATTGCTCTGTTTTATTTCGTTTTCTATAACCTCTGCACACGGGTTAAAACCGTATACTATAGTGGCGTAAGACCGGGACAGTCAATATCCATGATACTCCGATTAAGATGATAAAACCACATCAGACGTTGATCGTGTATATCTTAATGATGAATTTTTGAATTTATATAAAGAAGAATGGTTAATTCAATGTAAAAAGTGTCTTAGCTGTGCCCGCAAAAGCTGTAGTGCCGCGAAGGAAGAAGAGAACTGCTTTATATGTGAATTTTGTAATGAATATTTTTAAATTGTCATATAAAATAAAAACGATTGCAATATTTCCGCTGAAGATCGAATTTTCCTAATTTCTCAAAACTTTAACATATGTACCCCGTTTTACCCCGACTTTTTTATATAAAAATCATTCATGAAAAAGTAATGAAACTGTGACTTTTTTGGAAAGATATATTGTACTCCGATGAACAATGAATATTTTAATAAACTTTGACAAGCTCTCTGTCGAATATTTTAGTTCCAGCAGGCCTTCGAATCTTAGTTACCGGTTTTAACCCACTTTCCCCTATGTGTCATAAATAGTGACTCTTTCCACTATCGTAATTGGTTTAAAATTTAACATATAAATCTACAATTTTAGTATAAAGACAACGTGTCTAATTTCATCTATCTAATTCATTGCATTTTTTAATGTTATTTGCATACACACAAATATACGATTTATATATCGGGTCCAAATTTCAAACACAACTGCAATGTTCTAAAGAAACGCGAGAAATTTTATTTATGTAAATTGTCGCATTT
Organism: Araneus ventricosus; assembly: GCA_013235015.1. Taxonomy (NCBI): domain Eukaryota; kingdom Metazoa; phylum Arthropoda; class Arachnida; order Araneae; family Araneidae; genus Araneus; species Araneus ventricosus. Next base: position 16,983 of record BGPR01020035.1, read on the forward strand.
TTAATTTATTGTGTTCACTAATTCATGAGAAGGTAAACACAAAATCATTACAAATATAATAGCCCAGATCCTCCGGTAACGCTCTGACGTCACCAACAATAAAACTCGCGCCATAGCACTGCGAGACGTTAAATAGCATTATTTCATCGTTAGAGAACCTAAATTTCAGTAATTTTAAATTTAAAAGAGTAATTGTCGTTTTAATTTCAAATTTAATAGCTCTAAAATAGTGAAATAAAATTTTCTATCGATTGATATAAAATTTATCTCGCTATGATCAATAGTTCCCGAGAAATTTTAAATTATATTGATCCTATATTTCAAATTAATTTCCGTTCTTTAATAGAAAGTAGTAAATTACGTCAGTGGTATATCATGCGGGTGATATGGTTTGGACGCCAAATTGTATGTGAATGCAATCGTGGCGATGTTGTTTTCTTGCCAAGAATTAAATTAGCCACCAGTGACGTGAATCTACCATTCGTTCTCAACCGCCGCCAGTTCCCGTTAATTCCAGCTTACACGATGACTATCAACAAATCGCAGGGGCAAACTTTCGATCATGTTGGAATTTACCTCGATGAGCCTGTCTTTTCACATGGACAGCTCTATGTTGCACTTTCAAGGTCTAAGATTCCCAATCACGTTAAAATTTACACAAAGACATCTGAAGTACAAGGAAAATTATTAAACAACGAAAAATTCTTCACACGGAATGTGGTTTACCAAGAGGATTTCTGAATAAAGAAATATTTAAATAATATGTAAATAAAAAAGTATTTTTCTGTCATAAAACATATGTTTATTTTATTTGTTTTCAATCAATGTTAAGCATTTCTCTCGCATATATATCTATTTAAACACGTTCAAATTTGAAGGGAAATCTCTCGAATGAAGAGGCAATTTGCACCCGTCAAACAATGACCGGTGATTTTCTAGTAATATGAGAAATGCCTTTCTTCAATTCAATGAGGTGTGAATTACCAATGCTCATTAAAATGATGAAATTTTCTTGACAATTTACAACACTTTCACTTTGTAAACAAAGTATATGCAAAATTAAAATAATGCTGCAAAACAAAGAGAAATAAAAGTTAAATTAGAAGAAAAAAATAACCTTTTATATACTATAAATTTTCTTAATGAATGTGAAAAAAATGCATCCGAAAGAAAACCATATGTCAGTGAAGGTTCCGTATCATTACAAAATTGAAGATCAGAAGATAAATAAAAATATTTAATGACCCGATTTATTGCTTTATAAATTTAATACATGTCAAGATGTATCCGAAATAAAACTTAGCGTATTAAGAAGAAATATAGATTTATTTTGAATAAGATATACAAGTTTATTTAAATGTTATACTGAAATACTCTTGAAATTCCCATTATTATCTGTAATAAATATATGTCTTCAAAAAAAAGGAAAAATTACTTTTTCAACTCGGAAAAGTCATGCACATATATCACAGAAAATCTGCAAATAATCACCATTGCAAAACCAGTAGAATAGGAATAAAATAAAGAAAATCGTCTGAAATCTTTCCTCGCTATAAATTTCCCGTCTGAGTTCGAGGTTAAACAAGAAGAAAGAGAAAGATATAAAGTGCGTTATTTGTCTTGCATCGAAAAACTGGATAGAGAAAGACATCTGAAATTAAATGTTCCTACTTTAATATATATTACACAAATCATTCAGAAATGGAATTTAATCTAAACCTATGCGAGTTTATTTTCGCGCTGACGCATAATTCAAATACTTCTTGATGTTTTAAGTTCCCCGAGTCACAAATGAATCACATTCTTTAAGAAATGAAATAAAATATATAGCATTTACTGGAATCTCTTTATATTTTATACCAGATAAATTCCTCGTAAGTAAGTTCAATCAGATTCTCGTCTTAAAAGTATCCAAAATACAGGGTGGACCGAAAGTCCTTGATGCATTTCAAAATTTAATAAATAATCAAAAAATTGTGATTTCAATTTGCAGTTTTCATTAAATTGCATAATATTTTCTTAGCATAAAAAATGGTCAAATACTATGGCCACCTCATTCTCCAGATATAACACCCATTGACATAATAAAGAATATTCCAATATTATGACCACCTCATTCTCCAGATATAGCACACATTGACATAATAAAGAATTTTCAAATACTATAGCCACCTCATTCTCCAGATATAATACCCATTGGCATAATAAAGAATGGTCCAATACTATGGCCACCTCATTCTCCAGATATAAGATAGTTCAGGTTGTGAGGTTCCTAGCCGTCAACGAAGCCCTTATTCAGTCAAATTAAGTTAAGGTAAGCCTTCCATACCTCCACTTCTGCTCAAGCTAGACCTCTCAAGCCCGTCGCCCTTCTTTTTCGAAGTAACTGATTTACTGTGTGCTTCCATGCCTCCACTTCTCCTCAAGCTAGACCTCTCAAGCCAGTCGCCCTTCTTTTTCGAAGTAACTGATT
>BGPR01020036.1:0-14190 GCA_013235015.1 Araneus ventricosus
ATTCTTACTACAGCAACAGATACGATGCTTCGATTTCACCCTTGAAAATATCGTACAGTAATCTCGAATAATCTTGTTTCGTCAAAGAGAAAAAACTCCTTTAAATCAAATGTTGAAATTTGAATCTTGAAATCATCGATGTTTGTGTTCTTTTACATGTTAGAATGCAAATTTTATTTAAAAATCGTATGGTAATACAATTCTAGTGAAAGAAATTCCTCTATTGGATTGTGCATCTTTAAAAATGTTAGAAAGTGTAAAATTCGCTAGCTAAAGCAGATTTGCAAGTCTTCAGAATCAAAAACAAATTGTTTTGCTGCAAAAATTTTATAACAGTGAAAATAATCCTGCTTTATCGAAGTAAAGTAAATCATGTATTGTGAAGAGTAAAGTTACTTATGTTATATGAAAGTAAAATTCAATTTTTACATGCGGGTAGATTTTATTTACAGTAGTCTGATCCTCAGAATTCCCATCTTTCTCTCAAAAGATGCACAAAGCAAAAAAAAATTAAAACGGAAACACATTTGCATTGCCCAAAATGTTATCGAATAAAAACTGATACAACACGGTGCTTATCGTTTAAAAATTCTACTGCGAAATAATCTGACCAAGAAGTATAAAAATTACAGAAAACTACCCTATTTACTTGCAATCGTATAAAACCAGGGGGACATCACCTGTTCTCCAATGGCGTAGTAAGGATAATTGACACCTGGTATATAACCTTAATTTTTTCGCCCCCACATAATATTTCACTTTTAAAAGTGACATAAACTCACTAATTTTTTTGTCCTCCTCCCCTAAACCTGGCGCTCGGGGCATCTATACCCCCATGCCCCTCAGTCGCTACGCCACTGCTGTTCTCCTCCCGATTTTCTCATCAACTTCTACAAAATGGTGCGATTTGTGATTCACTTCGTCGTATAGTTAAGAGAATCAAGATGCATTTTGAACCTCCTTCCTTTGACCAACTGAGTCCAAGATTGATACTTATCTATAACTTTTACTTCAAAAGTTCATAATTTATTTTCCATTTATATTGTTTTTCATGTTTTTGAGTTGTCATGTTCACTTACACCAGGACAGATAAACAAACTGCCTAATCTTTGTAGGATTTGGTCAAATTCAATACACATGTGCACCTCTGGTCATAAAATTATACGCCAGATTTCATCAACTGATAGATGGACTTCTGTTGACGGGTTTGGACCGATGCTTGATAGGGATTTTCTTTCCGGTTTTGAAAATCCCCGCATTCGAATTTCATTCTTCTAGCAATGTAGTTCTGTCAAAATCTAGAGGTGGGCTTTTTTACAAATAAAATACTTTATCTTTTTTTAAATTGCCCACGCAGACCCTGCTTACCAAAAGGTGTAAAGCATGTCACGAGTTGGCGATAAATACAATAAAACAATAACATGCAATATAATAGAACTATACAATATAATGCAAAAAATTAAGTAATACAATACAAAATGTATGTAAAAAAATGCAATACGAGTAATTCAATACAAAACACAAATGTCAAAATAAATACAATAAAATACAAACAACAAGCATAATAAATCATTACAAACATATGCAATAAAGAAATACAGATATACGTAATAAATAAAGAAACGTAATAAATAAAGAATAATAATAAAGAAAAATGAAAAATTAATAAAATCTAATGAATAGTAAATAAAATTTTTTTAAAAGTACCCTTAAAAAAAGTCTGAGATATAATTTAGAAAATAGAGACAGGAAAAAATCTAACAAAACACAATTTTGAAAACGAAAAGAAACAACAACATCACAATTTCTATAACGCAATTTAGGATTTAAAAAATAGCCAATACAAAAAAAAACGAATTCCGTAACTTTAGTTTTGTATACCTCGCGATCAAAAAAGTAAAAATAAAACCCAGCAAAACAACCTAGAGGCGCGTATACACTTGCGAGTCGCGAACCGCTGGAGAACCGTTCGAACAAATTATTTTCATGAGCAAACATTTGAAAGAAGCAAGCCCATTTCGAACCATTAATCATCGCTTGTCATTCGCCAATGAAAGAGAGGTTATGAGGAACTTTGAAATACACCTTGGTTTACAGATTTGAACTTGAAGGATGTCATTGGAGAATTACACTCGAATATGCCCCAATGTGAACTGCAAATCCCTTTGTATTCGCCGAAAAAACCATATAATTTCGTTTCCCACGAACGATTCGCAAATCACTCGCGTCGAACCGAAAATTCCGTCCACACCTGCAAACCAGATTCTAGCGAACCATTCGAAACTCCTCTTACCTCACAATTTCGAATTTTCGGCACTGAAAGGAATCAGTGTCCGGCCTTTCTAAGTCAATTTAAGAACTCTGGTCCTTTTAAACCGTTTGTGATATCATCTATTTTCATTTTCTTCATTAGCAATCAACTCATCCATCCCGCTTGGCGTAGTACAAGGGAGCAAGAGAATAATACTACATACAGGGTAATTAAGAACCCAACAGTTTAGTGTCACGAGGGGTGTGAAATCTTAATAACTTACTGATACAGCTTATGCAGCAGACAGTATGCATTCTAAAATCTACAGGTATTGTAACTGTACTGCCTTATCTTTTGGAATTATCGTTAAGAAGCTTTTCTCCCTTCAAACGGCCATGGTAGCCAAGTGATAAGATCCCGGAGCCAGAGAGCACCAGGTTCATAACCCGATTCCACTGAAGACTCTCCGTGTTTGTAGGCTTCGTACACGTTAAGTCTGACGTGGGTCAAACGTCCTCCCGATAGTGTGGTGTGGAAGATTGGAGAGGGAGATGCTAACTGAGGTGACATTCTCGTCATCTGACTGCGGTTCAACATCACGAGGTCCGTATCAAAATCTCCCTCGAATTGCATAAAACTGGACGTTAATAAAACTAAAAAACTCCCTTAATACCGTTAAATGCCAAACTGAAATCTTTCTATTTGCCATTTAAATTTCAAACTTCCTCCTTGAAAAACTGGTAACTTGCCAACTCTTTAGTGGGATTCTCAAAACTCAGATATTTTCAATGAATGCCACAATGGATGATCCACATCGAGCAAGAAGAATATTTTAATGAATCTTTTGTAAATTGATGAGAACAAAGAAGTTTGAACCAGAAGCAAATATTCACTTCCTAAACGAGCTTGCATTCAACAGAAAAGAGGAAAACGAAATCTTTAAGAATCGTCCTTTGAATCGGTTCATTAATGAGGAAAATGAAGTTAATTAATGTTGTTGTTGAAACGGAGACCACTTGTCTCTCATTGAAGTGTTCTGTCTTCTTCATGATGTTCATTACTCTTGAGTTCACTGCTATCCAATTACTTTCATTTATGATCGTACAAATAAGAGATAGATCATTTTGAATGAGTGTAGATTATAAACATCAAATAAAGACTTTTTTGTGACTTCGGTCTGATGATCTTATTAAACAGAGTATTAAGAGACAAATCCTTTGAAAGTAAATTCATTTGCTGTAACAACCGAAAATTTTCATTCAAGGGATGTAATTTTTTGATGAGAAACATAATATTAAATAGTATCTATAGCTGGTAAACCAAGGACTCTTGGTTTTGATCTGTAATTTATTAAGATTAACAGAAGATTGAAGAAATTATCGGATCAAATATTATCGGAAAATATCATATCTACAATTAAGTGCAAATTAATTGCTTCCTTTCTTTATTATGTATATGAGATGATAAATTATAAAAGTGGATCTATTTGAAAACAATATAGCTTATAGATTGTGCTACTTTAATACAGAAGTATAAGTCAGATTGCACTCGTGAGTACTGAACAAACAAATGAAAGTAAAATACGTCCTTTATAAGATACGTTTGTTTAACTCATTTTAAATGTTTGAATATTGATGCAAATCAATAAGATTGAGCACGTCGCGATCATTCACATAAACGTTTACGTTTTTTCTATTAAAGAACGCTTTATTTACGGTAACGTGGCTCTGATCCTTTTCTTCTACTAATTAAAAAAAATCTGCTTTTGTATTTTCCTCAGCAAATTACCCACCTCCTCCTCCTCCCTATCCGCCCCGACACAGGTTTTTTTGTGTATATTTGTAAATTTGTATTTTTGTAAATTTGTATTTTGTAAATTTTTATTTTTATAAATTTGTATTTTTATGAATTTTTATATTTTTGTTTACTTATTTTTTTAATTTTTTACCCACCTCGATACGGTACGTCGCGACAACAAAATATCACTCACATATGATCCCCTCACCAAATCCAATCCCTATCATTACTGCCGCAACCACTATAATTCTCCTCAGCACAAAATCAGCTCAACTTCAAGAAAAGAAGGAAAAAGACCTCCTTAATTAGCACAAAATGCTCTTGATATGTGAAGACGTGACACTACACACCTCGATACTGCGTGTCGCGACATACCTACAGAACACCACTACATGCCCCTGCGACTATAACCTTTTGGTTATTTAAACAGTGCAGCGGACGTGAAGCGACATACCTACAATCCACACGGAAAATTCATACATAACAGGCCTGATCTCAGTGTCCTGAGAATGAAGTTGTCCCGAGATCATACGAAGAACCCCTGACCCAAACGCTATGAATGTTCTACAATATTCGAGGGAATGTTGTAGAACATGAACATGAACGCCGTAATGACAACCCTCCATAATAAGTTTCTCCTTTTTATATTTCGCAAGAAGACGTCTTCAGATAAATTATAATAATGATTGATGAAAAGGATAATAAGGATAAGGATAAAGGATAATAATGTTAAATGCTTTGTTGAAACTTAACACAACATTAACAAATTGGGAATAATAGAGGACCATTGTTCATTGTTTAGTATTATGATAAAGACTCTCTTAAACTAAACAATACAAACTAGTTTGAAACCTGTGAAATTTTGAATGAATCACGAATCAGGGATAATAATAATCTCTAATTGTTTGCCGTTAACTTTACCTTAACCAATGTTAACTTTTCTACCCTGTTTAACAATTTCACCACGTTTGTGAAAATTATTAGATGAAGGCATGAGTTGCAAATGTTTTTATAATATACTGCGGTAAGCAGTGGCGGATTGGCCAGGTTGCCAGCTTTCTCGATGGCAAATGGGCCTCCTTAAACATAAGCTGATATAGGTTCCCAGTATATGTGTATATGAAAGAGAGAGAAATTGAAGAATTTTTTTTCTAGACAAATTCCTGCTTTTTGATACTTTAGGAATGCTAACGCCCTTCACGGTTAGAATAAAGTTGCTCCTACGAAATACGTGGGAGCGAGATCTGCAATGGGATGAGCCACTACCACTGGATATTCACGAGACATTTCAGTCATGGCTTGATGAGGTGGACACTGCCTCTCAGATTTCCTTGTCTCGTCCTTACTTCTTAAATACAGAGACTGAAACTGCAGAAACACATATTTTCTCGGATGTCAGCCCAAAGGCATACGGATGTGTGGCTTATTTCAGGAAAGTGACCGATGGAACAATAAGCTCCAGTTTCATAGTTGCTAAATGCCGTTTAGCTCCTTTAAAGAAATTAAGCTTGGGGAGACTGGAACTAATGGGAGCACAAAAGAAATTTCCTTGGATAACATCTGATTACATTTTCTATTGGGCAGATTCGCAAATTACCCTCCACTGGATAAACGGCGATCCCCTACATTGGAAGGAGTTTGTGAGAAATCGTGTACGAGAAATCCAGGAGAAAACCAACCGACATCATTGGAATTACTGTAAAGGTGAAACCAATCCAGCAGATAAGTTAACTCGAGGACTCTCCATTCATGTATTAATGCAAGACGTTGTTTGGTGGCATAGACCAGATTGGCTAACCAGCCAAAATTTAAGTTTCAACAACTCAGCGGACAGTGAAATCAACGAAACGGACATTGCCGACGAACTTACTAAAAACTATGATCCAGTTATGACTGTGACAGAACATTATCGCAATGAATTTATAGACAATCTTCTCAGCATTACTAATGACTATACCAAATTGATTCGTATTATATCATATGTTTTTAGATTTGCAGCAAATTGTAGGTTTCCTGAGTCAAATAAATTTCGGCCCGTTAAGGCTGATGAACGGGTACTTGCGAAAAACTCTCTAATCTGCATGGTTCAGGAAGGTGAGTTCCAAGTCAGTTTTAACCTCCCAAATAATGGGCAACTTACCAACTGATCGTGTGCCTCCTAATCAAGTTTTTAATGTTACTGACATTGATTTTTCTGGTCCCTTTTCCTTAAAATTCAAAAACCAGCGAAAGGGTGTACTAAACAAAGTTTATGTTGTTATTTATGTGTGTTTGTGTACAAAGGCCTCGCACCTTGATTTTGTAACTGATCAAAAATCTGATTGTTTCATTGCAAGCTTAAAACGCTTCTTTGGAAGAAGAGGAAAATTTGCAAAAATTCTCACTGACAACTCCAAAGAATTTGTCGGTGCTGATAAGGAAATTAAAATTTTATACAATCATGTTAACTCTCCTGATCAATGTTTAAGTGAATTTCTAACTTCAGAATCAATTGAGTGGAAGTTTATTCCACCTAAATCACCGAATTTCGGAGGTATTTGGGAGGGAAGTCGTTTAAATTCCATTTAAAACGTGTGATTGGAGGCCAAAAATTAACTCTTGAAGATTTCATAACGATTCTGGCCGAAATTGAGGGCGTTCTGAATTCTAGGCCTCTCACTCCGCTTTCTCCGGAATTCGACGATTTCGAAACATTGTCACCGGGGCATTTTTTAATTGGCAGACCAATTAATGGAATTGTTGAACCATTGTTGAGTGAAATAAAGGAAACTATATTGTCCAAATGGCAGAAGATCACAAAATTCTCTCAACCTGTTTGGAAGGTATGGAAGCGCGATTATCTATGCAATTTACAACAACGGTATAAATGGAAATTTAAAGTGAATGATGTAAAGGTCGGAACACTTGTTCTGATAAAAAATGAAAATTTACCAAGAACGAAGTGGTTGTTAAGCAGAATTTCCGAGCTCTTCCATGGTAAAGACAGCAACCAAATTCGAGTTGTTAACATTAAATTACCAAATGGTACTGCGTTGAAACGTAATGTTCGAGATGTAGCCATTCTGCCCACCGAGAATTTGATGTGTTTGATATTATTAATATTATATTTGTTCCTATGGTATATTTTATATAATCAAAATTTGGATGTTGTATTTGTATTAATTGCTGTAATTTGTATTATATTGTGTGATCATGCTAATTGTATGATCCAATATACTAGCGGAATTATATTATTAATATATTCAAAAATTATTAAGGTCTTCATCTGGGGGGGTGGAGTGTTAGAGATTTAATCCCTACCGGAAATTGTAAAGGGGGAATCTTTTTCCCTTCTCTAGCAGTTGTAATCTCGGGGCCGAAGAGGCCAGACGTCCTTGTTCTTTTCTGTGTACCTGTTGTTCCTGTGATTCGTCCTGTGTGCGTGTGTTTATGTCAAAATAAAACCTTTTGTGTGATGCTGGATCCATTATCTGGATAAATAACTGCAGGACACTTTTAACAATAGTTTCTGAAACAGAAAATAATTCGATATTGCGTACGCAACACTTAGACTATAATGAAATTGAAGTCCAATATACTAGCGGAATGGCTTTTAAATTTACCGGATGTATGCATTATAATAATTTAATTTTCAAAAGGAACAGGAAATTAGAGATTAAAAATTGCTCTTTTTTATTATTAGGTTGGTGCAAAAATAATTGTAGTTTTTCAGGTTTAAAACATCCATCAGTTGAATCAGATTTAAAATAATGTTTTAAATCTGATTCAACTGTAATTTATTCCATAACTTTGGAAGTAGGAACCAGACACACACATTGGAATTTACTCATCTTTCCAAAATAGAAACAAGATTATTCACCCCAGAAGAATAGAATTCTAGTGATCTAAAAATCTAACGAAAATTTAAAAGGTATTTTCGGCTGATTCTTTGTCTGAGAAAGCTGTCAAGATGTTTGAAAAAGTAGTAGTCAGTTGGAAAAGGATCTGGTGCATAGGTTGGGTGAGGTAGAGTTTATTAGCCCAAGTCAGGGTTTTTCATCTGTTGCTGATTTCAAGTTACAAGTGAAAAACTCTTTAGGTACCCGTCTTCCGTACTTATACGGCATTTGAAATCTTTTTGCTTTTTTACTAACCTTTTAAAGTTTGACAACGCAGGGAGAATTCAATTCGTGGAGCAGATTCAGACCTGTGAAACTACGTTTTGCCTTCTGTTTGGTGTAAGGCACACTTCATAATAATATATTGACAACTTTTATTGCAAGAACAAATATATCCAAACTCTGAGGTTAAACCAGCGCTTGCACTTTCATATCAAAAATACTGGCGAATGTAAAATGTTCCTTTGGATTTTAATTTCAGTAACAGTAAATAATTGGAGTACGATGTGAAGGATTATAATTTCTGAAAAAGCATGAAATTAGAATACGATAGATAGTTTTAGATTTAATATTTTGCATTAAACTGGCTATGCTAGGTCGTATGCCATGGTTTTTGTATCTTTTGCTGATTATCAGGTTTTTCCAGATGTCAAGTATTTCGAGAGAATGTCTGATCTAAAAATTGCCAACTTAGAAGGTAATACTCTTTTTTTTAATTATGAGTGGCTTTTTAATGATCGGTAATGCAGGGAAAATTAAATTCACGTAGCAGATTCAGCGTTGTGAGACAACAGCTAGCTTCCCGTACAGGGCAAACAGCACTTCATAATCATAGTCCAGTCGAATTGTACTTTAACATGGTAAAATATATAACATCACTTTTATTGCTTTAAGTTACTGGTTCAGCCATACGAAACATGGAACTGTATTTTGCAGACGGAGATCAGACGGGATAAGGGGGTGGGAAATTCGAATGATCGGGTTTTTGCGTATAAATAAAAGGATATTAGTCTGAGAGGAAAATTTAAATTAGTAATTTATAGGTAGTAAAAAGATCTATAAAATAAGTCGTCGAACGTTAAGATATCTTTATTAGGAAAGGAGTAAATTTTAAAAAATGAAAATTTTGGAAAAGTATTTTTAATTTGTTTTTAAAAATAAAACGATTTTTTTAAATTTTCACGTAAGTACGCAATATATGGTAGGGTATATTTGATAAAAATGTGAGATCCTTATCTTTATTTTTTTGAAAATTTTCGGGTAAAAAGAACACCGTCGGAAAATGCCTGTAAATACTTTTATCTGTCCGAATTCGCAGAGAGAAAAATCCTACGTTAAACGTGCTGTTCTACAATTTCAAACCGCTTTATAATCGCCGATGTTCAGTAAAACGTTCTGAAATCTACGTTTGAAGTTAAAATTTTGTCTCATTTATTATGCCTAAGCGAATTGTCCCCAACGCAAAAAAAATTCCACTTTGGGGAAAATGAGTTTAGGCAAAATAAGCGAGACAAAACTAAAACCTTAGTTTTTAGAACTTTTCACTGCAAATCGATCATTATAAAGGCATTTGAAATTGTTGAACAACACTTTTAAAGTAGGATTTTTTTTTCTTTCCGCGAATTCGGACGGATAAAAAAGTACTTACAGACATTTTCCGACGATGTTCTTCTTTTTGAAAAAGTTGAATTTTTCAAAAAATAATAAAGATAAGGATTTGAAATTTTTATCAAATATACTCGACTACATAGTGCGAACTTTAGTGAAATTTCAAAAATTTCGCTTTTATGGTAAAAAATATTTTCGCAAAATTTACGTTTTTTTCCATTTTACTCCTGACGTAAATAAGCTATCTTAATATTCGAAAACTCATTTTAGAAATTTTTTTACTATCTATAGATTTTTTGTTCAAAGTTTTCCTCTAAGATTAAAAGCCTTTTATTTAATTGTAAAAAAACCTATCCTTCGAATTACCCTCCCCCTCCCCTCCTTTTCCGGTCCGATCTCCGTCTGCAAAATACAGTGCCATGTTTTGTGTGGCGGAACCAACAATTTAAAGCAATAAAATTGGTGTTATGTATTTTTTCGAAATTTTGCTACTTTTCATGGCAATTCGACTGGACTATCATATATTGATGGTAACTTTGTTTATGAGTACCAACTAATTAAAACTCTCACGTTTTTTATGCAATCATTTTGTGGAAAAATTTAGATCTGAAGCATCATTTGTTTTCCTCGCGAAATACGTCAAAAATTGTATAACTCTTCCTTGAAGAACGTGTTTAATATTAAAGAAATAACTTTTGAATATGATATTTTAATATTATTAGTAAAAGTATTAGAAACTGAAAGCCTATCATAAAATAAAAATCTTTTTCACCAAGCCTGGAAAGAATGCGAAACTATCCAGTTTAAACGGTCAATTTTTAGTTACGCCAGCTTCGCATTTTTGTTCTTAATCAAGCAATTTACCTATAAAAAGATCTTTCGGCAAAATAACAGTATCAGAGCATCACTGAAAGAACACTACATAGGGTCCAGGGCGAAAAAAATAAAAAAAATTATGAAAAAGAAGGCCTTTTTTTGCTTAGGAAACCAATTTCGTCTTTATTTTTTCTCTGTTGTCAGAATAATTATAATTTGATCTCGGTCATCGGTAATATATTGCATTTAATGTTTAATGCAGTTGCGATTATTTTCTTAAAAAATACGACGATGACTGAGATATAGAATAATTTATTCTTAATTATTTCTTTTGTTTCAGCAGGCGATATTTTTTCCTAGTTAAATGGGAAATGCAATTGTCTCCGATAATGTAATCGGGTTTTGACGTTAATGAGAGTGGAAATTGATTCATATCAAAGTTGTAAAAATGGACTTCATATGTTGAGATTAAAGTATTTTAATCTTGTCATAGGAAAACCCTGATTTCAGTTGTATATTTTTGCTCAGTTTTATTATCATCTGTAATAAATATCTCCTTGTCCTATCCTTTATAATGCTTTCTTGTATTTAATATCCTACATAATATTTGCTTCTAATATTTCCTCGTGTTTAACGGTAGTTCGAAAATTAACTCATTTAAAAGAATCTGTAGCAACTTGAAAATGTAAATTCATAACTCATTTTGAAAATACATATGAAGACAAAAGACATTCGGCATATGCAAAAGATTCTTTTTAAGCACTTAATATTTTTTTGTTTAAAATAAAACGATTTTTGCAAATGAAGCTGAGATATCTTCCCAACGTAAAATCTTCGTATTAACTTTACAAAGAACTTAAAAATATAAAAACTTTCAATTACACCACTTTTAATGTTATTTATTGTCTGAGAAATTTGCGTATTTCGAATGAAAACAAAACCAACTATCTCACAAATTAATGCCCACAAAAATGAGATTACTACTTGACATTTCAAAGTAAAAAAATTCTGTTTCGTCAGGTTCTATAAGTATTATATTCCGAGAAGTATGTTCCCATGAATAATGAATCACAAAAAATAACAACTTTTTTCTTCAAGTACTGTAACTAATTATCAACACTAGCATAAAAAATATTGAGTAAATTCAGCCAACCCTTGAAGGCATGTCGTAGCAGAGTTGGACAGATAAGTGCAAGTTTCGACTTTACTTAAGTGGCGAAGGAAAAACAAAATGATGAAGCTCTCCTTCTTATCTTCTGAGCTGAGACTTAACTTATCTCTGGAAAGATGTGGGCCATTAGTTTCATAATACCACGGAGTTGCCAACGTTGCAACTTGGTTTTTGGGAGGCAGCATTTTAACAAGGCGATAAAATGAATTTGATTAAATTTATAGATTTTTTTACAGTTTAGAACACTTTACTTTGTTTGTAAATAATGAACTACCTCCAGGTTATCAGAATAGGATAGGGAGATTAACACTAAGCGCTGTTATTTGCTTTTATTCAAAGTAATCATATGAAAACGTTTTCATTTATTCTTTATGAGATAAGAGATACCGAATTTATACGAAACGAATGTTTTAAAGGAAAATAACAAGATCATGTAAATTGGAATCAACGTGTTATGTGTTTGTATTGTAGCTGTGGAAGCATAGGAAGTAAGTTACATTATGCAGCCAAATATCCATCAACAGAATCTTGGCATTTTAAGAAACCTGCGCTACATCATATTTATGTTTGATTACGCCACGTTGTTGGTAATCAACAGTGAAAAATAAAATTTTCAATATTATAAGGTTTATTCTTTCCAATAGTCAAATCTTCAGTCCAGACCTTTAAAAGATAAGATCTGCCAACTTCTCTCTCCTACTTCATTCTTTCATTGAGTACGAAGTTCAATAATCAACATTAATATCCAAGTTTGAATAGGGAATTATAATATAAGTATAATAATCCTGGTTAAACAATAGACTTACAAAATATTCCTCAACACAGTCTTTCTAGTAATACCATGAACTATTCTGTTATTATTTAAGTTATCTTGTTTTAGTTATATAATTTATTTCAAAATTTTTCTTTAGGTTGCTAAATTTCTCTTTTAAATTTTTTTTCTGGTTTGATTCCATTTCATGTCCATCTAAACCAATTACAAAGAATCATAATGATTCTAGATATGGGGCATGAAGTGATGTTATATATATATTTGTAGAGATGCTGATAAAAAATTAGTTTAATCATATTACAAGATAAAAATCACAGATTGCATTCAGCGGCATTTTTAATATTGAGAAAATTTAAATTAAAACTAAGTTCATTTTTTCACAGAAACTTATCCGGCATAAATGTGGACCATTAAACCCTTCAGACCTTTAATTCAGTAAACCATAAATAAACTTTAAACAGCTAATATTTATTTAATAAATGGTAAAAATACATGCTATGATATTCATTTAATTTATCTTATCTTTGGAAGGATTTCTTCATTTCGAGGCTGGCATTATTTTATTTATTTAGTTTATCCAATACATGTATGTTCTTCGTAAAGATGAGTTCTATTTGTCGAAATATTATTCGTACTTAATTCCTTTTTTATTATTTAAAATGCTATTTTAATACTTTGTTATCCTTTGATAAACATTTTACATCGAAGTTTGTGAGATCTTTTAGCTTTTTTTCTTACATAGAAATAATTTGATCAAAAATATATGTCTTATATACCGGACAATCCGGCTCGTTACCTGTTTTCAGATGTAATACAGGATTAAGTTTTCTGCATTTCAAGCTGAATTTGTTTATTTAATCGGTTCAAATCTTATTTACTTTTGAAAAAGTAATTTCTTTACATGTGACATGTTTCTTTTGGATGAGACGAAGAATGATTCGCTTTGAAAGAAGTTGAGATCCCTTCTTCCAAAATCATCTGAAGATCACCTTCAGATGATTCGGTTATCACCCTTTCACCCAGTATTATGAAATTGCTTTATGAAACAAATAATTGTTTGCCATGTGTTTTCACAGATAAAAATTCTTTTCTCTGAATCTCATGAAATGTTACTTCCCCTCAATATTTTATGAGATACATGCCTACTGAAATGTTTCCCCAAATGGCAATTTCGGAAAACATTTCCGAGTATGAACATGTATGCACTTCAAAAAGGTATTTCATTTAAGCCAATAGATAAATAAAAGTTGGAAATCTTGTATGGCTTACATTTCTCTCTCTCCCAAATTTCCAAGAATCAATCTCTATTAGGGTCATTCAATAGGTTTGAATTCATTTGCGATTAATAAGACAAGACATTGAGACAGATGAAGAGGCTTAAATTAAAACTTCATTTTATTGAACCAGGACAAAGATAGAATTTTAAAAGTTATACCAATCTTCAACAACATCAGAGGACGCTGCCTGCAGTATAAATGGATAAATTGTTACATTTCAAGGTGACTTCAATCTCATAGATTATGAAATATGAAAAATTCAATCATATGAAAAATAAGGCAATTTCTTCCGTTATAAAATTTTTTATGTATCCCGGCATTGCAAGGCAAAATTTCAAATTAAAATATAATTTATTTTTCTTTGCGGTATATATGCTTAAATTAAAAGTGACCATTTTATCTGCTTTTAATATTTAATACCATATTAGAATAATTCATAGATATTAGAAAGTGGCATCTAAATAATCAATTACATATTAACTTCGGAAAACATTCACCAAATTTTATAATATAATACTTTACTTCGTTTACAAGGACATTCTTTGCGTCTATAAAAAATACATAATTGAAACGTGTTTGTACAAACGCTAAAAATCCAAGACTTTCTCCTACCAAAAGTT
>BGPR01020036.1:14200-28390 GCA_013235015.1 Araneus ventricosus
ATTCTTACTACAGCAACAGATACGATGCTTCGATTTCACCCTTGAAAATATCGTACAGTAATCTCGAATAATCTTGTTTCGTCAAAGAGAAAAAACTCCTTTAAATCAAATGTTGAAATTTGAATCTTGAAATCATCGATGTTTGTGTTCTTTTACATGTTAGAATGCAAATTTTATTTAAAAATCGTATGGTAATACAATTCTAGTGAAAGAAATTCCTCTATTGGATTGTGCATCTTTAAAAATGTTAGAAAGTGTAAAATTCGCTAGCTAAAGCAGATTTGCAAGTCTTCAGAATCAAAAACAAATTGTTTTGCTGCAAAAATTTTATAACAGTGAAAATAATCCTGCTTTATCGAAGTAAAGTAAATCATGTATTGTGAAGAGTAAAGTTACTTATGTTATATGAAAGTAAAATTCAATTTTTACATGCGGGTAGATTTTATTTACAGTAGTCTGATCCTCAGAATTCCCATCTTTCTCTCAAAAGATGCACAAAGCAAAAAAAAATTAAAACGGAAACACATTTGCATTGCCCAAAATGTTATCGAATAAAAACTGATACAACACGGTGCTTATCGTTTAAAAATTCTACTGCGAAATAATCTGACCAAGAAGTATAAAAATTACAGAAAACTACCCTATTTACTTGCAATCGTATAAAACCAGGGGGACATCACCTGTTCTCCAATGGCGTAGTAAGGATAATTGACACCTGGTATATAACCTTAATTTTTTCGCCCCCACATAATATTTCACTTTTAAAAGTGACATAAACTCACTAATTTTTTTGTCCTCCTCCCCTAAACCTGGCGCTCGGGGCATCTATACCCCCATGCCCCTCAGTCGCTACGCCACTGCTGTTCTCCTCCCGATTTTCTCATCAACTTCTACAAAATGGTGCGATTTGTGATTCACTTCGTCGTATAGTTAAGAGAATCAAGATGCATTTTGAACCTCCTTCCTTTGACCAACTGAGTCCAAGATTGATACTTATCTATAACTTTTACTTCAAAAGTTCATAATTTATTTTCCATTTATATTGTTTTTCATGTTTTTGAGTTGTCATGTTCACTTACACCAGGACAGATAAACAAACTGCCTAATCTTTGTAGGATTTGGTCAAATTCAATACACATGTGCACCTCTGGTCATAAAATTATACGCCAGATTTCATCAACTGATAGATGGACTTCTGTTGACGGGTTTGGACCGATGCTTGATAGGGATTTTCTTTCCGGTTTTGAAAATCCCCGCATTCGAATTTCATTCTTCTAGCAATGTAGTTCTGTCAAAATCTAGAGGTGGGCTTTTTTACAAATAAAATACTTTATCTTTTTTTAAATTGCCCACGCAGACCCTGCTTACCAAAAGGTGTAAAGCATGTCACGAGTTGGCGATAAATACAATAAAACAATAACATGCAATATAATAGAACTATACAATATAATGCAAAAAATTAAGTAATACAATACAAAATGTATGTAAAAAAATGCAATACGAGTAATTCAATACAAAACACAAATGTCAAAATAAATACAATAAAATACAAACAACAAGCATAATAAATCATTACAAACATATGCAATAAAGAAATACAGATATACGTAATAAATAAAGAAACGTAATAAATAAAGAATAATAATAAAGAAAAATGAAAAATTAATAAAATCTAATGAATAGTAAATAAAATTTTTTTAAAAGTACCCTTAAAAAAAGTCTGAGATATAATTTAGAAAATAGAGACAGGAAAAAATCTAACAAAACACAATTTTGAAAACGAAAAGAAACAACAACATCACAATTTCTATAACGCAATTTAGGATTTAAAAAATAGCCAATACAAAAAAAAACGAATTCCGTAACTTTAGTTTTGTATACCTCGCGATCAAAAAAGTAAAAATAAAACCCAGCAAAACAACCTAGAGGCGCGTATACACTTGCGAGTCGCGAACCGCTGGAGAACCGTTCGAACAAATTATTTTCATGAGCAAACATTTGAAAGAAGCAAGCCCATTTCGAACCATTAATCATCGCTTGTCATTCGCCAATGAAAGAGAGGTTATGAGGAACTTTGAAATACACCTTGGTTTACAGATTTGAACTTGAAGGATGTCATTGGAGAATTACACTCGAATATGCCCCAATGTGAACTGCAAATCCCTTTGTATTCGCCGAAAAAACCATATAATTTCGTTTCCCACGAACGATTCGCAAATCACTCGCGTCGAACCGAAAATTCCGTCCACACCTGCAAACCAGATTCTAGCGAACCATTCGAAACTCCTCTTACCTCACAATTTCGAATTTTCGGCACTGAAAGGAATCAGTGTCCGGCCTTTCTAAGTCAATTTAAGAACTCTGGTCCTTTTAAACCGTTTGTGATATCATCTATTTTCATTTTCTTCATTAGCAATCAACTCATCCATCCCGCTTGGCGTAGTACAAGGGAGCAAGAGAATAATACTACATACAGGGTAATTAAGAACCCAACAGTTTAGTGTCACGAGGGGTGTGAAATCTTAATAACTTACTGATACAGCTTATGCAGCAGACAGTATGCATTCTAAAATCTACAGGTATTGTAACTGTACTGCCTTATCTTTTGGAATTATCGTTAAGAAGCTTTTCTCCCTTCAAACGGCCATGGTAGCCAAGTGATAAGATCCCGGAGCCAGAGAGCACCAGGTTCATAACCCGATTCCACTGAAGACTCTCCGTGTTTGTAGGCTTCGTACACGTTAAGTCTGACGTGGGTCAAACGTCCTCCCGATAGTGTGGTGTGGAAGATTGGAGAGGGAGATGCTAACTGAGGTGACATTCTCGTCATCTGACTGCGGTTCAACATCACGAGGTCCGTATCAAAATCTCCCTCGAATTGCATAAAACTGGACGTTAATAAAACTAAAAAACTCCCTTAATACCGTTAAATGCCAAACTGAAATCTTTCTATTTGCCATTTAAATTTCAAACTTCCTCCTTGAAAAACTGGTAACTTGCCAACTCTTTAGTGGGATTCTCAAAACTCAGATATTTTCAATGAATGCCACAATGGATGATCCACATCGAGCAAGAAGAATATTTTAATGAATCTTTTGTAAATTGATGAGAACAAAGAAGTTTGAACCAGAAGCAAATATTCACTTCCTAAACGAGCTTGCATTCAACAGAAAAGAGGAAAACGAAATCTTTAAGAATCGTCCTTTGAATCGGTTCATTAATGAGGAAAATGAAGTTAATTAATGTTGTTGTTGAAACGGAGACCACTTGTCTCTCATTGAAGTGTTCTGTCTTCTTCATGATGTTCATTACTCTTGAGTTCACTGCTATCCAATTACTTTCATTTATGATCGTACAAATAAGAGATAGATCATTTTGAATGAGTGTAGATTATAAACATCAAATAAAGACTTTTTTGTGACTTCGGTCTGATGATCTTATTAAACAGAGTATTAAGAGACAAATCCTTTGAAAGTAAATTCATTTGCTGTAACAACCGAAAATTTTCATTCAAGGGATGTAATTTTTTGATGAGAAACATAATATTAAATAGTATCTATAGCTGGTAAACCAAGGACTCTTGGTTTTGATCTGTAATTTATTAAGATTAACAGAAGATTGAAGAAATTATCGGATCAAATATTATCGGAAAATATCATATCTACAATTAAGTGCAAATTAATTGCTTCCTTTCTTTATTATGTATATGAGATGATAAATTATAAAAGTGGATCTATTTGAAAACAATATAGCTTATAGATTGTGCTACTTTAATACAGAAGTATAAGTCAGATTGCACTCGTGAGTACTGAACAAACAAATGAAAGTAAAATACGTCCTTTATAAGATACGTTTGTTTAACTCATTTTAAATGTTTGAATATTGATGCAAATCAATAAGATTGAGCACGTCGCGATCATTCACATAAACGTTTACGTTTTTTCTATTAAAGAACGCTTTATTTACGGTAACGTGGCTCTGATCCTTTTCTTCTACTAATTAAAAAAAATCTGCTTTTGTATTTTCCTCAGCAAATTACCCACCTCCTCCTCCTCCCTATCCGCCCCGACACAGGTTTTTTTGTGTATATTTGTAAATTTGTATTTTTGTAAATTTGTATTTTGTAAATTTTTATTTTTATAAATTTGTATTTTTATGAATTTTTATATTTTTGTTTACTTATTTTTTTAATTTTTTACCCACCTCGATACGGTACGTCGCGACAACAAAATATCACTCACATATGATCCCCTCACCAAATCCAATCCCTATCATTACTGCCGCAACCACTATAATTCTCCTCAGCACAAAATCAGCTCAACTTCAAGAAAAGAAGGAAAAAGACCTCCTTAATTAGCACAAAATGCTCTTGATATGTGAAGACGTGACACTACACACCTCGATACTGCGTGTCGCGACATACCTACAGAACACCACTACATGCCCCTGCGACTATAACCTTTTGGTTATTTAAACAGTGCAGCGGACGTGAAGCGACATACCTACAATCCACACGGAAAATTCATACATAACAGGCCTGATCTCAGTGTCCTGAGAATGAAGTTGTCCCGAGATCATACGAAGAACCCCTGACCCAAACGCTATGAATGTTCTACAATATTCGAGGGAATGTTGTAGAACATGAACATGAACGCCGTAATGACAACCCTCCATAATAAGTTTCTCCTTTTTATATTTCGCAAGAAGACGTCTTCAGATAAATTATAATAATGATTGATGAAAAGGATAATAAGGATAAGGATAAAGGATAATAATGTTAAATGCTTTGTTGAAACTTAACACAACATTAACAAATTGGGAATAATAGAGGACCATTGTTCATTGTTTAGTATTATGATAAAGACTCTCTTAAACTAAACAATACAAACTAGTTTGAAACCTGTGAAATTTTGAATGAATCACGAATCAGGGATAATAATAATCTCTAATTGTTTGCCGTTAACTTTACCTTAACCAATGTTAACTTTTCTACCCTGTTTAACAATTTCACCACGTTTGTGAAAATTATTAGATGAAGGCATGAGTTGCAAATGTTTTTATAATATACTGCGGTAAGCAGTGGCGGATTGGCCAGGTTGCCAGCTTTCTCGATGGCAAATGGGCCTCCTTAAACATAAGCTGATATAGGTTCCCAGTATATGTGTATATGAAAGAGAGAGAAATTGAAGAATTTTTTTTCTAGACAAATTCCTGCTTTTTGATACTTTAGGAATGCTAACGCCCTTCACGGTTAGAATAAAGTTGCTCCTACGAAATACGTGGGAGCGAGATCTGCAATGGGATGAGCCACTACCACTGGATATTCACGAGACATTTCAGTCATGGCTTGATGAGGTGGACACTGCCTCTCAGATTTCCTTGTCTCGTCCTTACTTCTTAAATACAGAGACTGAAACTGCAGAAACACATATTTTCTCGGATGTCAGCCCAAAGGCATACGGATGTGTGGCTTATTTCAGGAAAGTGACCGATGGAACAATAAGCTCCAGTTTCATAGTTGCTAAATGCCGTTTAGCTCCTTTAAAGAAATTAAGCTTGGGGAGACTGGAACTAATGGGAGCACAAAAGAAATTTCCTTGGATAACATCTGATTACATTTTCTATTGGGCAGATTCGCAAATTACCCTCCACTGGATAAACGGCGATCCCCTACATTGGAAGGAGTTTGTGAGAAATCGTGTACGAGAAATCCAGGAGAAAACCAACCGACATCATTGGAATTACTGTAAAGGTGAAACCAATCCAGCAGATAAGTTAACTCGAGGACTCTCCATTCATGTATTAATGCAAGACGTTGTTTGGTGGCATAGACCAGATTGGCTAACCAGCCAAAATTTAAGTTTCAACAACTCAGCGGACAGTGAAATCAACGAAACGGACATTGCCGACGAACTTACTAAAAACTATGATCCAGTTATGACTGTGACAGAACATTATCGCAATGAATTTATAGACAATCTTCTCAGCATTACTAATGACTATACCAAATTGATTCGTATTATATCATATGTTTTTAGATTTGCAGCAAATTGTAGGTTTCCTGAGTCAAATAAATTTCGGCCCGTTAAGGCTGATGAACGGGTACTTGCGAAAAACTCTCTAATCTGCATGGTTCAGGAAGGTGAGTTCCAAGTCAGTTTTAACCTCCCAAATAATGGGCAACTTACCAACTGATCGTGTGCCTCCTAATCAAGTTTTTAATGTTACTGACATTGATTTTTCTGGTCCCTTTTCCTTAAAATTCAAAAACCAGCGAAAGGGTGTACTAAACAAAGTTTATGTTGTTATTTATGTGTGTTTGTGTACAAAGGCCTCGCACCTTGATTTTGTAACTGATCAAAAATCTGATTGTTTCATTGCAAGCTTAAAACGCTTCTTTGGAAGAAGAGGAAAATTTGCAAAAATTCTCACTGACAACTCCAAAGAATTTGTCGGTGCTGATAAGGAAATTAAAATTTTATACAATCATGTTAACTCTCCTGATCAATGTTTAAGTGAATTTCTAACTTCAGAATCAATTGAGTGGAAGTTTATTCCACCTAAATCACCGAATTTCGGAGGTATTTGGGAGGGAAGTCGTTTAAATTCCATTTAAAACGTGTGATTGGAGGCCAAAAATTAACTCTTGAAGATTTCATAACGATTCTGGCCGAAATTGAGGGCGTTCTGAATTCTAGGCCTCTCACTCCGCTTTCTCCGGAATTCGACGATTTCGAAACATTGTCACCGGGGCATTTTTTAATTGGCAGACCAATTAATGGAATTGTTGAACCATTGTTGAGTGAAATAAAGGAAACTATATTGTCCAAATGGCAGAAGATCACAAAATTCTCTCAACCTGTTTGGAAGGTATGGAAGCGCGATTATCTATGCAATTTACAACAACGGTATAAATGGAAATTTAAAGTGAATGATGTAAAGGTCGGAACACTTGTTCTGATAAAAAATGAAAATTTACCAAGAACGAAGTGGTTGTTAAGCAGAATTTCCGAGCTCTTCCATGGTAAAGACAGCAACCAAATTCGAGTTGTTAACATTAAATTACCAAATGGTACTGCGTTGAAACGTAATGTTCGAGATGTAGCCATTCTGCCCACCGAGAATTTGATGTGTTTGATATTATTAATATTATATTTGTTCCTATGGTATATTTTATATAATCAAAATTTGGATGTTGTATTTGTATTAATTGCTGTAATTTGTATTATATTGTGTGATCATGCTAATTGTATGATCCAATATACTAGCGGAATTATATTATTAATATATTCAAAAATTATTAAGGTCTTCATCTGGGGGGGTGGAGTGTTAGAGATTTAATCCCTACCGGAAATTGTAAAGGGGGAATCTTTTTCCCTTCTCTAGCAGTTGTAATCTCGGGGCCGAAGAGGCCAGACGTCCTTGTTCTTTTCTGTGTACCTGTTGTTCCTGTGATTCGTCCTGTGTGCGTGTGTTTATGTCAAAATAAAACCTTTTGTGTGATGCTGGATCCATTATCTGGATAAATAACTGCAGGACACTTTTAACAATAGTTTCTGAAACAGAAAATAATTCGATATTGCGTACGCAACACTTAGACTATAATGAAATTGAAGTCCAATATACTAGCGGAATGGCTTTTAAATTTACCGGATGTATGCATTATAATAATTTAATTTTCAAAAGGAACAGGAAATTAGAGATTAAAAATTGCTCTTTTTTATTATTAGGTTGGTGCAAAAATAATTGTAGTTTTTCAGGTTTAAAACATCCATCAGTTGAATCAGATTTAAAATAATGTTTTAAATCTGATTCAACTGTAATTTATTCCATAACTTTGGAAGTAGGAACCAGACACACACATTGGAATTTACTCATCTTTCCAAAATAGAAACAAGATTATTCACCCCAGAAGAATAGAATTCTAGTGATCTAAAAATCTAACGAAAATTTAAAAGGTATTTTCGGCTGATTCTTTGTCTGAGAAAGCTGTCAAGATGTTTGAAAAAGTAGTAGTCAGTTGGAAAAGGATCTGGTGCATAGGTTGGGTGAGGTAGAGTTTATTAGCCCAAGTCAGGGTTTTTCATCTGTTGCTGATTTCAAGTTACAAGTGAAAAACTCTTTAGGTACCCGTCTTCCGTACTTATACGGCATTTGAAATCTTTTTGCTTTTTTACTAACCTTTTAAAGTTTGACAACGCAGGGAGAATTCAATTCGTGGAGCAGATTCAGACCTGTGAAACTACGTTTTGCCTTCTGTTTGGTGTAAGGCACACTTCATAATAATATATTGACAACTTTTATTGCAAGAACAAATATATCCAAACTCTGAGGTTAAACCAGCGCTTGCACTTTCATATCAAAAATACTGGCGAATGTAAAATGTTCCTTTGGATTTTAATTTCAGTAACAGTAAATAATTGGAGTACGATGTGAAGGATTATAATTTCTGAAAAAGCATGAAATTAGAATACGATAGATAGTTTTAGATTTAATATTTTGCATTAAACTGGCTATGCTAGGTCGTATGCCATGGTTTTTGTATCTTTTGCTGATTATCAGGTTTTTCCAGATGTCAAGTATTTCGAGAGAATGTCTGATCTAAAAATTGCCAACTTAGAAGGTAATACTCTTTTTTTTAATTATGAGTGGCTTTTTAATGATCGGTAATGCAGGGAAAATTAAATTCACGTAGCAGATTCAGCGTTGTGAGACAACAGCTAGCTTCCCGTACAGGGCAAACAGCACTTCATAATCATAGTCCAGTCGAATTGTACTTTAACATGGTAAAATATATAACATCACTTTTATTGCTTTAAGTTACTGGTTCAGCCATACGAAACATGGAACTGTATTTTGCAGACGGAGATCAGACGGGATAAGGGGGTGGGAAATTCGAATGATCGGGTTTTTGCGTATAAATAAAAGGATATTAGTCTGAGAGGAAAATTTAAATTAGTAATTTATAGGTAGTAAAAAGATCTATAAAATAAGTCGTCGAACGTTAAGATATCTTTATTAGGAAAGGAGTAAATTTTAAAAAATGAAAATTTTGGAAAAGTATTTTTAATTTGTTTTTAAAAATAAAACGATTTTTTTAAATTTTCACGTAAGTACGCAATATATGGTAGGGTATATTTGATAAAAATGTGAGATCCTTATCTTTATTTTTTTGAAAATTTTCGGGTAAAAAGAACACCGTCGGAAAATGCCTGTAAATACTTTTATCTGTCCGAATTCGCAGAGAGAAAAATCCTACGTTAAACGTGCTGTTCTACAATTTCAAACCGCTTTATAATCGCCGATGTTCAGTAAAACGTTCTGAAATCTACGTTTGAAGTTAAAATTTTGTCTCATTTATTATGCCTAAGCGAATTGTCCCCAACGCAAAAAAAATTCCACTTTGGGGAAAATGAGTTTAGGCAAAATAAGCGAGACAAAACTAAAACCTTAGTTTTTAGAACTTTTCACTGCAAATCGATCATTATAAAGGCATTTGAAATTGTTGAACAACACTTTTAAAGTAGGATTTTTTTTTCTTTCCGCGAATTCGGACGGATAAAAAAGTACTTACAGACATTTTCCGACGATGTTCTTCTTTTTGAAAAAGTTGAATTTTTCAAAAAATAATAAAGATAAGGATTTGAAATTTTTATCAAATATACTCGACTACATAGTGCGAACTTTAGTGAAATTTCAAAAATTTCGCTTTTATGGTAAAAAATATTTTCGC
Organism: Araneus ventricosus; assembly: GCA_013235015.1. Classification (NCBI taxonomy): domain Eukaryota; kingdom Metazoa; phylum Arthropoda; class Arachnida; order Araneae; family Araneidae; genus Araneus; species Araneus ventricosus. The sequence goes on from BGPR01020036.1 coordinate 23,934, forward strand.
AAAATTTACGTTTTTTTCCATTTTACTCCTGACGTAAATAAGCTATCTTAATATTCGAAAACTCATTTTAGAAATTTTTTTACTATCTATAGATTTTTTGTTCAAAGTTTTCCTCTAAGATTAAAAGCCTTTTATTTAATTGTAAAAAAACCTATCCTTCGAATTACCCTCCCCCTCCCCTCCTTTTCCGGTCCGATCTCCGTCTGCAAAATACAGTGCCATGTTTTGTGTGGCGGAACCAACAATTTAAAGCAATAAAATTGGTGTTATGTATTTTTTCGAAATTTTGCTACTTTTCATGGCAATTCGACTGGACTATCATATATTGATGGTAACTTTGTTTATGAGTACCAACTAATTAAAACTCTCACGTTTTTTATGCAATCATTTTGTGGAAAAATTTAGATCTGAAGCATCATTTGTTTTCCTCGCGAAATACGTCAAAAATTGTATAACTCTTCCTTGAAGAACGTGTTTAATATTAAAGAAATAACTTTTGAATATGATATTTTAATATTATTAGTAAAAGTATTAGAAACTGAAAGCCTATCATAAAATAAAAATCTTTTTCACCAAGCCTGGAAAGAATGCGAAACTATCCAGTTTAAACGGTCAATTTTTAGTTACGCCAGCTTCGCATTTTTGTTCTTAATCAAGCAATTTACCTATAAAAAGATCTTTCGGCAAAATAACAGTATCAGAGCATCACTGAAAGAACACTACATAGGGTCCAGGGCGAAAAAAATAAAAAAAATTATGAAAAAGAAGGCCTTTTTTTGCTTAGGAAACCAATTTCGTCTTTATTTTTTCTCTGTTGTCAGAATAATTATAATTTGATCTCGGTCATCGGTAATATATTGCATTTAATGTTTAATGCAGTTGCGATTATTTTCTTAAAAAATACGACGATGACTGAGATATAGAATAATTTATTCTTAATTATTTCTTTTGTTTCAGCAGGCGATATTTTTTCCTAGTTAAATGGGAAATGCAATTGTCTCCGATAATGTAATCGGGTTTTGACGTTAATGAGAGTGGAAATTGATTCATATCAAAGTTGTAAAAATGGACTTCATATGTTGAGATTAAAGTATTTTAATCTTGTCATAGGAAAACCCTGATTTCAGTTGTATATTTTTGCTCAGTTTTATTATCATCTGTAATAAATATCTCCTTGTCCTATCCTTTATAATGCTTTCTTGTATTTAATATCCTACATAATATTTGCTTCTAATATTTCCTCGTGTTTAACGGTAGTTCGAAAATTAACTCATTTAAAAGAATCTGTAGCAACTTGAAAATGTAAATTCATAACTCATTTTGAAAATACATATGAAGACAAAAGACATTCGGCATATGCAAAAGATTCTTTTTAAGCACTTAATATTTTTTTGTTTAAAATAAAACGATTTTTGCAAATGAAGCTGAGATATCTTCCCAACGTAAAATCTTCGTATTAACTTTACAAAGAACTTAAAAATATAAAAACTTTCAATTACACCACTTTTAATGTTATTTATTGTCTGAGAAATTTGCGTATTTCGAATGAAAACAAAACCAACTATCTCACAAATTAATGCCCACAAAAATGAGATTACTACTTGACATTTCAAAGTAAAAAAATTCTGTTTCGTCAGGTTCTATAAGTATTATATTCCGAGAAGTATGTTCCCATGAATAATGAATCACAAAAAATAACAACTTTTTTCTTCAAGTACTGTAACTAATTATCAACACTAGCATAAAAAATATTGAGTAAATTCAGCCAACCCTTGAAGGCATGTCGTAGCAGAGTTGGACAGATAAGTGCAAGTTTCGACTTTACTTAAGTGGCGAAGGAAAAACAAAATGATGAAGCTCTCCTTCTTATCTTCTGAGCTGAGACTTAACTTATCTCTGGAAAGATGTGGGCCATTAGTTTCATAATACCACGGAGTTGCCAACGTTGCAACTTGGTTTTTGGGAGGCAGCATTTTAACAAGGCGATAAAATGAATTTGATTAAATTTATAGATTTTTTTACAGTTTAGAACACTTTACTTTGTTTGTAAATAATGAACTACCTCCAGGTTATCAGAATAGGATAGGGAGATTAACACTAAGCGCTGTTATTTGCTTTTATTCAAAGTAATCATATGAAAACGTTTTCATTTATTCTTTATGAGATAAGAGATACCGAATTTATACGAAACGAATGTTTTAAAGGAAAATAACAAGATCATGTAAATTGGAATCAACGTGTTATGTGTTTGTATTGTAGCTGTGGAAGCATAGGAAGTAAGTTACATTATGCAGCCAAATATCCATCAACAGAATCTTGGCATTTTAAGAAACCTGCGCTACATCATATTTATGTTTGATTACGCCACGTTGTTGGTAATCAACAGTGAAAAATAAAATTTTCAATATTATAAGGTTTATTCTTTCCAATAGTCAAATCTTCAGTCCAGACCTTTAAAAGATAAGATCTGCCAACTTCTCTCTCCTACTTCATTCTTTCATTGAGTACGAAGTTCAATAATCAACATTAATATCCAAGTTTGAATAGGGAATTATAATATAAGTATAATAATCCTGGTTAAACAATAGACTTACAAAATATTCCTCAACACAGTCTTTCTAGTAATACCATGAACTATTCTGTTATTATTTAAGTTATCTTGTTTTAGTTATATAATTTATTTCAAAATTTTTCTTTAGGTTGCTAAATTTCTCTTTTAAATTTTTTTTCTGGTTTGATTCCATTTCATGTCCATCTAAACCAATTACAAAGAATCATAATGATTCTAGATATGGGGCATGAAGTGATGTTATATATATATTTGTAGAGATGCTGATAAAAAATTAGTTTAATCATATTACAAGATAAAAATCACAGATTGCATTCAGCGGCATTTTTAATATTGAGAAAATTTAAATTAAAACTAAGTTCATTTTTTCACAGAAACTTATCCGGCATAAATGTGGACCATTAAACCCTTCAGACCTTTAATTCAGTAAACCATAAATAAACTTTAAACAGCTAATATTTATTTAATAAATGGTAAAAATACATGCTATGATATTCATTTAATTTATCTTATCTTTGGAAGGATTTCTTCATTTCGAGGCTGGCATTATTTTATTTATTTAGTTTATCCAATACATGTATGTTCTTCGTAAAGATGAGTTCTATTTGTCGAAATATTATTCGTACTTAATTCCTTTTTTATTATTTAAAATGCTATTTTAATACTTTGTTATCCTTTGATAAACATTTTACATCGAAGTTTGTGAGATCTTTTAGCTTTTTTTCTTACATAGAAATAATTTGATCAAAAATATATGTCTTATATACCGGACAATCCGGCTCGTTACCTGTTTTCAGATGTAATACAGGATTAAGTTTTCTGCATTTCAAGCTGAATTTGTTTATTTAATCGGTTCAAATCTTATTTACTTTTGAAAAAGTAATTTCTTTACATGTGACATGTTTCTTTTGGATGAGACGAAGAATGATTCGCTTTGAAAGAAGTTGAGATCCCTTCTTCCAAAATCATCTGAAGATCACCTTCAGATGATTCGGTTATCACCCTTTCACCCAGTATTATGAAATTGCTTTATGAAACAAATAATTGTTTGCCATGTGTTTTCACAGATAAAAATTCTTTTCTCTGAATCTCATGAAATGTTACTTCCCCTCAATATTTTATGAGATACATGCCTACTGAAATGTTTCCCCAAATGGCAATTTCGGAAAACATTTCCGAGTATGAACATGTATGCACTTCAAAAAGGTATTTCATTTAAGCCAATAGATAAATAAAAGTTGGAAATCTTGTATGGCTTACATTTCTCTCTCTCCCAAATTTCCAAGAATCAATCTCTATTAGGGTCATTCAATAGGTTTGAATTCATTTGCGATTAATAAGACAAGACATTGAGACAGATGAAGAGGCTTAAATTAAAACTTCATTTTATTGAACCAGGACAAAGATAGAATTTTAAAAGTTATACCAATCTTCAACAACATCAGAGGACGCTGCCTGCAGTATAAATGGATAAATTGTTACATTTCAAGGTGACTTCAATCTCATAGATTATGAAATATGAAAAATTCAATCATATGAAAAATAAGGCAATTTCTTCCGTTATAAAATTTTTTATGTATCCCGGCATTGCAAGGCAAAATTTCAAATTAAAATATAATTTATTTTTCTTTGCGGTATATATGCTTAAATTAAAAGTGACCATTTTATCTGCTTTTAATATTTAATACCATATTAGAATAATTCATAGATATTAGAAAGTGGCATCTAAATAATCAATTACATATTAACTTCGGAAAACATTCACCAAATTTTATAATATAATACTTTACTTCGTTTACAAGGACATTCTTTGCGTCTATAAAAAATACATAATTGAAACGTGTTTGTACAAACGCTAAAAATCCAAGACTTTCTCCTACCAAAAGTT
>BGPR01020037.1:0-28389 GCA_013235015.1 Araneus ventricosus
GGGGCTAGGGGTTTGTTGCAATGCTTTCTAGAGCACTCACTAATTTCCCCAGTAGGCAAGTACTGTATACTGATACAGAATTGAGACATAATTTTTAGATGTTCGTATTAAAATGATAACTTCTGAGGTCGTTTTCAGTGGGGAAAGGAAAGTTCCTTTTAAGGAAATAACTAATTATCCCTTCGAGCTTTTCAAACGTATTTTTTCCGTTTCCCATGTTGGTTTAAAAGCAGATAATGCATGTTTATGCGTATAATTTCTTAAACTACCATGGGTAAAATATTCTTAAGATTTTAGATATTTGACTAAACGTAATACAATTGCAATTATTCAGTTTTAAAACAAATTTTTAAGACTTTAAAGCTATTAGATCAAAATGGCTAACCGCTTAGAGAGTTATAATTAAAATAATTTTTTAATTTAAATCTCCGAATAGTTATATTGAATTGGCTAAACGTTAGATATATGCTAAAAATCCATGCGAATGTTAAGGCTTAAAACATATCACTTTGTGGAAAAACACTCATCTTTTAGTTTCTCTTAGGGAGCAACCGAAGTTCAGTTCGCTGCAATACCGATATCTTTCTGAATCGTACTGGTATTCAACTAAAAATTTTATATAAACTGTCTTATATAGTATCTGGCTTCAAAACTATAAAAGAAAAAGAAAAAAATCGTGATGAATAGGAAATCACAAATCTGAAACGGATACATTTAAAACTCTTGCTTGTTAAAGGCGCTACCGGGTCGTAAAAAAAATGCCAGAAAAGATGAAAAAAGGAGTTGAGCAATACGGAATGGTATTAGCCAGTCAATAAAGGTTTTGAAATGGAAATAATGAGCATAAAGCTGGTTTTATCCCGATTGATAGACCACTGCCAGAGGAAAAGTTTTACAAAACATCCTCTAGATCCTTCTCAGCCTCTCCTAAAGCTTCAAGATACCAATATTTACGGAATATCCAATTTCTCTGTGAGAAATGAGCAGATCAAATTCAACTTTATTATTTTAGTTTCTTTTGTTATTAAATAGAATAAACTTTTGAGTTAAATTTTCCTAAATAAGATCGAAGTTTTTCAGTTGCTGTGTCATGGTACTTCATGGCGTCTGTACTGGGAGGCTTCCTCTTGCTGTCAAATACATTTCAACTTTGCTTCTATAGCATTTATTCCATCCTCATGAGTCGTTTTATAACTTATTTCGTCTGAATGAAGCAATGCAACATTTCAATATGAGCGATACTTTCTCATCCTCGGACATCGTAGGATTAACTGCCTGGTATTCTAACACACTCGACGTACTGAGAGGTTGTGCTGTAGTTTTCTTCGTACTTTCTGGCATGTTTTTGACGGCCGCCGAAAAGTCCATTTAATGGAGTTTTAAATTCTATAAAGCATTAAGGAAGTCTTCGCTATTTACGTACACCGGATTTCAGGTAACATCAAGGAAGAAATAAACATTCGCTAGGCTGATCATGTCATCTCATTTGTTTAACATGGCCAATCTTTCGCGTTCTTTGTGCCATTTGATAGGGTCTTCTCCAGCCACTCCTCGGACGATTGACGTGCTCCTAAATTATTGTTATGTAGGAAACTGTACAAGTGGCTTGTTTTCTTCCTTCATCTTTAATGCCGTATTCATAGGAGAATATAAAAGGTGATAATTTTCAGACCCGGGTTGCCAAACCGGCCTTTGTGAAGGTTGGAATAGAACAGGGTGATTGATGGTCGAGCGACCTTTAGAAGCTTTGAGAAAGAAATGACACCTGGCTGAAGACCAGACCTCGAGCGATTGTTAAGCTCCGGACCCACGATCAGATAAACCACAGATTTCGTCTGCGGTGCGCGTTACTTCCCGCCATGGGAACAGGTAAGTTCGATGTCGCTCGGGGACTTGTAAGAGCATCTGTGGTTTCCCAACTTATGGCGGTAAATATCAAAGACGCGATCCGTTCGAGGGGCATGTTGTAGTTTGCACTCTGTTCTCGCGTCGTAGTTTTTTAGTAGTTTCGAATGCATACTTTCAATGAAGGTAACTACATTTTTATTGATAAATGTTCATTTTATAATTGCTACGTTATGTAACTTTATAATCAGTATATTTATTTTACATCTTAATTAATAATAATTAAGATTTCGAAATTTACATATGGTAAATCAAAAGTTAATTATTATCGAATAAAAGGAAGCTGTAAATAACTTTTTCTTTCCAAAATTTCTTTCTGTATTACTACTGAACACATCACGATTATTTTCCAATAACATCAGTGAGGCATAAAGCACTAAAAGGAATTATGTTCATGCTAAATACTTAAGTAATATAAAGTGGAAATGCAAAAACAAATTTGATATTTAATATTAAATTTTCAAATCAGGATACTAGCTATGCCTCTTTTCATTGAAGAAGCAAAGTGTTATAAACCGTTTTGTCTCGCCATTTTATAAGTTTTAAAAAAATTCTTGAGGCATGAATTCATGTAACAAAGAAAAAAAAATGCTCCAAGCCATTTTTATCAGCATAGTTTTAAATTGAAGATTAATAAGAAATCAATCTCATTCTGATACTTTTTCAGATTATTTTACTATACGTTAAAGAACCAGATAGCTTTTTTTTAAATAATCCATTATAAGTTTAAAATACCTTTCTCATACACTAAGAAAATCGTCAAACTTAAAAAATCTCGTAAATAAATTATAATAGAACATGAACCTGATTTTAATAAAAACGAGCAAATGGTCAAATACAAGCACATAAAATATCAACATGATGCTTTAAGAATTGATTAGAATTAAAATTATAAATTAATTCTAAATGGTAAATTATTTTTTTAAGTTTGATGAAATGCTGCATGTTTATTAAATACCTTGTAAAGCGACAAAGTTTAAATTTATAAAAATTTTATACTCATTGCATCGAAAGAAAGCGATTATGACTTCTTATAAACTAAATTTCAATTTCAAATGTTCTTTAGTTCTTCATGTTTCATGCATATAGAGGCGTAATAATATTAAATAAGCCATTGCAGAAATTCAGGGAATTGAACTTAACAATAATTCTTGACTCTCTTTTCAAGACAGATAATTAACATTTTTATTTTAGTTTAAAAAATGAAAACGCAAGAAATCGAGAAATACAGAAATTCATTTTAAGAACATATTTTTTAAGATAATAAATATTTAAAAATATATTGTCATCAAAAAACGGTCAGTTGTTGGAAATATAAGATTTAAATAGCCTATTAATTTCTTGTTATTTTTACAGAGCGAAGGGTCTTGGTTTTAGTCTTGGGTTTTTAGAGGAGATCTGTTACTGTTGCTGTGGGGAGTGGTCTCGTGAGGATTCTTTTTGGATATCAACTTGCATTTCTCTCGAGTGGAAATGAGTATGTTTCTTAGTCCTGTGACGGACGAACATCGAACGTTATTTTCTCGACAAGACATCATTAACTTCCCTCGAGTGTTCTTCACATGTGCACTTTGTACATAACTGTATTAGTCAAGATTAAGGAATACTGTATTTTTGCATGTAATAATTGTGAGTAAGATGTAAATTAATTTCTGAAAGACAACAATTTGTCTGCGTTCTCCTTCACATTGCTCAGCTAAAACCGCGGCCTTCGGTCATGACGTTACAGTACGTAGTAAAAGTGCCTTGGATGCCATTACCAGAGGGTGCAAAATTGAGTTGATTTAAGAGAGCTACATATTTTTAATTTCGCGTATACGAAATATACAAAGAGAAAGTATTGTAATCGTCAAAAAAAATTCGGTCACGATATTTTGATGAATTTTCTCGTGTCAGACCTCTCCGAGTCCGGAAAAAAAGCATTTTGGAAATATATCTATCTGTCTTTAAAAGACATAACTCATAAGCGCAACGAGCTAGACGGATGAAAATTGGTATGTAGTCATAACACCCAAATTGTAGATTTCAATCAAATTTTGGGCGATACCTGTCTACCCTACATCTGTCTGTCCGTCCGTTCGTGTGCTAATGGGAACAATCAACAACGCAACGAGTTTGATAGATGAAATTTAGCTGCTTTTTAGCATTAGAATCGTAGAAAAAGTTTGGCAAATTTTGACCAGATCCATCAAAGGATTGCCAGTGTGTCTGCCTATCTGTTTGCCGTGGATAATTGAAAACTGTAACACTAAATTTCAAAAGGTAGATGATTGAAATTTTGTATGTGTTCTTGAAAACAAAACTGTAGATCTTTATTAAATTTTGGTACCAATAGGAAGAAGGGAAGGTGTGCAAAATGCATTATCGGTTCCCTTACGAAACACAAAACTGGCCATATTGTGTAAGGATATAAGAAAGTCAATAAGAGAACACTCCGGCTGGATTGTTTTTCGACACAATTGTTTCCAATTGGGCATCACACCCTCTTCATTGCAAAGTTTTTCTCAATACTTTTTAAGCTTTTTCCGCTTTCTCATTGCATTCTAAGCTTTTTGATTACATATAGTAAAGCAATGCAATACATCTCTGCGTCTATTCCTGTTGCTCCCTAGGGCCATACGCTTTGATATCTATTATCCATTTTGTTGAAATACTTTACGGCTATTTTTTAAAGAATTCCTGAATGGTTGTGGATTAAAAATGCTTGAGAATATTTTGGTCTCTTATGAACGTGGTGCTTTCAGATATCTGTCTTGCAGTGCCTCTAGATTTTTATGTGCGTTTGGGCTGCAGTCCAAACCCATACAAAAATAGCCATATATTGGGAAAACACAGCTGATCAGTGGTCGCAAAAGTGAACGATTTTATTTTCCATCAAGAGTTAGGGCTTCCTATTCAGGAAGGGGTGCAATAGTGCCCTTGCCGAGCTAAATTTTTAATTAATATTTTTAGTGTAATTTTTCAAGATAAGTTTTGTCTGCGGTGACCCGAAACCACTTTGTCACCTCATCATCGAAAATATTTTTCATCGCATTTCGAACATGTATGGATATTAGACAATATAAAAAAAATTCTTTTTTATGTCGGCAAAGTTCATCATTAAAGTCGGCATTTTTTGCATCTCAACCCCCCCCCCCCGGATGTGAGACGCTCGCCACGTTCCTGTTAAAACGTTAGTTTACTAATTATGACTGGCAGAAGAGGAGGAGAGAGGAGGAAAAATTTCAGATTCGATAATTTTTTCAGCAGTGTATTTATAGAGAGACTCAAACATCAAAAATATAATTCTATAAATCTATTAAAGCATTTTCCCCACAGGAAGCAAATGCTTATAAATTACTGTTTAGAAATTAGTTATTTGGCCACGTTTAGAGTGGATAGCCTGCACATTCCTTCTTAGAGTTGATTTTCTTTTCAAATGGCTGGATTCAAAGTGGTTAGTTGCGCATTTTCCATTTTAGATGGCGCTGCGATCGTTTTCAATCACCAGATTGAAAGCTCTACACTTCCTTCGTCGTATATTTATTATTCATAAATGTTTTATTTTGATAAGCCTGGCATCTTATACGGAAGCGTTGGCGGAACTTTCAAATAAAACTCGTAAACCTTGTTTATGAAATGAACCACTTAACATTTTAAAACAATGAAGTAACGTATTTTAAGACTGTAATTAAATGACATGATATTCCAGCTTACTTATACTTTGTTTTCGCTGTAATGATAAGTTTTACTGATAGTCTTAAATCATTTTGATCTCTGCGTCCGAAAACAATAGCATTCTTCTGTGCCTTTCTTTGTATGCTTTTACAACAGTATCAGAGTATGTGAAAATAAACAAGAGCGATTGTCAATCCTCATAAGTTGATATGACTATTTTTATTACCACTAAAATTATTTCAATATTTCTTATAAAAGATTTTGGTTTTAACTTGAAAAATTTTTCGATTCAGGAAATGCTGGTAGAACATTAGCAAGTTAATTTACTTAGTAACCACGTTATCAATGAATCACAATGAGGTTGTAGGAAAAAGAGATTGCCTCGAATGGACCTTAGTTGCATGATAAGTTTCTCCTGCGCGTTAAAAAATGAAGTTCTTTTCTTGGCAGTATTTTATATCTAAAATAAATAAATGTACAAGCTCTTCCTTGCACCAAATCTGTAGCGTGGTGGATGATAGCGCTGGCAGTAGGCAGTCACCACCGCTGTAAATTTCGAACAAAGAGATGTGTTTGGATGTCAAAGAAAACGGCCCTTTAAAATGTACGTTTAGATGGAATAGTATGCAAACAATCAATGATTTAAAAGAAAAATTTTTTTAATTATTATTTAAAAAAGAAAGCAGAATTAAAACTGGACAAGAAAATTTTTTTTAATATTATACAAAAAATAAAATGAATAAAAGAATTTAATTGAAAAAAGAAACGAAGTTTGAAAAATTAGAAAAATTACGACAATGTTTAAGATGCGCGCCATTGCAGCATTTTTTTTAAAATTTTGGCTTTATTGGTATATCTGTCTATGTTTAGATGGAAGTTGGTATATCTAAAATGCAGTTATACTAAAGTACTTACCAGACGTGATAATTGAATATCTGTTATCGTTTTCCAAATATTTTATTTTCTCATTAGGCACATCGGGACAATCTAATTATGTAAAAAATATTTAATATTAATTCATCATTTTGCATATCATGAGAGCTTAGGCATACATTATATGAGGAATAACTCGAAATGGAAACAGTACATGCGTGAAGGAACAAGAGATTTAACTGTGACAGCCGTATAGTTACAGCCAATGAACTTTGCTGTTTGTATGAAATGTTTTTGTCTACGTAAATTGACCATTTATTTTTCCCTCAATACGGGACATCTACTAATTTTAGGTAATAGTACGTACATTCAAGAAAACGCATATTTCGTCAGTTTTGATTTATTAAGGAAAAGAACGGAATGAACTCGTGAAAATAAATAATTTATGTGGTATTATACTTTTCAGAAAATACTTTTTTGCTTAAGAATATTTGGTTATAGTTCAAATAAGAATGAGATTCAGGGCAGGATTTCATAAAATTTACTTTGTCAATTAACATTGTGCAAGAATTACGACTTCCAGCTGTGTTTTTTCGCTCATCCAGAACATATTCATAAAGAAGGTACTCTCTATAAGTCGATTAGTGCCGAGCAGAAATTGAATAAATTCAATAATTATACGAAAGTTCGCATGATTCAAATTATTGATGTGAAAGTGTTCGAACAATTCCACAAGACTGTTGAAACATTCCAAATTGTTCGATTCTGTCTCACTTGTCAGTGTAATGGAGTTAGAAATAAGTGCGAACTAATATGTTAATGACCGACTTGCATTCATTGATTCAATACCCAGGAGAGCCGATTCTACCTTAAGTTAAGTGCAGGTTGACTCTCCAGGAAGAGAAAATTCCAGCAGACAAATAGAAGTGGAGAAAGTGTGGCCAAAATTGATGTCAAATATTGAAGGAAAATTTAATTTTTGAATATTGGCAAAGTTTAAATTTATAAAATTTAAATAATAAGAAATATTTAAATATATTCATTGTCTGGTCGGCGCTAATGCACCCATTGAAAGTATCTTTTTTTATTAATAAGTTGTGGATAAGCGAAAAAACACAGTTGCAAGTCGAAATTCTTGCACAATGTTATGCATGAGACGTATTGCACATGACCCACCCTCGCCACTCTACTAGGCACTACAGCAGATTTTTTTTTTATTATTTTCTCGTCTTTTTTTAAAAAAGAATTGTTACGGATAGCTGCTTTTTTTCTGAAAACGGGACATTTTAACGTCTCGAAGCTGTACTTGGGACAAGGGGTCGGGCTATCTAAAAACTCGACAGTCCCGTTCCAAACGGGACATATGGTTACATTAGCCATACAATTTAGTCACTGCCAGTAGTTTGTAAAACTTGTTTTCAGCTATGTGTAAGTCTTAGAATATTTAAAGTAGCACCATTTCTATAGATAATTTGAGATAGTCGCAAGATTTTTTAAGCAATAGATGACTCCATCCGAACCATGAATAGTCTTTTAACACTTTATGTATTTTACGAATTCCATAACGATGGAAACAAGATAGACGCAATACTGGTGTCTACATCGAATGGCTATAAACGTTTAAAACGAGTAACTATGTGGTATGAAATGTATTTATAAGATATCCACTGTTAAATTTTCAATCCTCTGAATAGTAGCTACATAAATTAATAAGATGGGTATCATGCCATCTTTTCCATTGAATAAGAAACAGATTTAAAATACTGCAAGAATTTGCCATTTTTAAACGCTTAAGAGGAAAGCGCTTGTTATAGTAATAATGAGTTAAACTAGTGAATGCATAAAAAAGTTCAGAATACTGCAGATTCAATTTGTGTATGCTGAAATACGCATTCACACAAAGTAACTTGCCGATTTTAAAAGCTAAGTCATCCATTGGGGCAAGAAAGCAAAAATTATAGATGCTGATCAAACTTGCAAAGACCAAATTCCATAATCGACTGCCAAGAGTTTCGCTGGATATCTCACAAGCTGCTGTCTTGCAGCTCGTGTTTTAAAATGACTTTGTGATGAAGTGATATATATTAAAGTGAAATTATTTAAATAACTACTAATCATGATATATTTTCCAGTTTGAGACCCTTAACATAATCTTCTTACATAATGTGATAAGTGAATTGCAACAGATAGAAGTATATTCATGACAAAATGTTATTTAGGTTCTAAAATATATTAACTTTGTTTAATTTGTTGGTTTATTGTAACACACTGCAAAGCTAAACTGCAAAATGACAATATTATTTGTTACTTAATATCGAATGGCAGGAATGTGGAAAATAACAGAAAAGAAATTAACAGACCTTTAAGAAAACGTATAGTCATTAGAACGTCTTTGTCTGCTAAATTTCTCCCATAGCATTACAATTTTTCTACTCACCAGATGATACTTGGAAGTCTTATTCATGGGAAAACACGAAATTAAGTACCTAGCATGAATGTTGATGAAACTGTCTTAGTAAGCATCAATGGTATCTTCCAAGTATTGCAGCTGCCAAGAAATAAGCAAAATCTACTGAAATTTTGGATATTCGCGGACATAGCCAATTATCACATTCCGGGTGGTTAACCAGGTGGTGAAAATTATGTTAAGGTTTATTAAAGTGAAAAAAACTTTTCATAAACTCAGGTATGGCATAGTTGTTAAATATTAAAACCAGAAAATAGTTCACAGAGCCCAAAGCATGTGTTTAAGAGAATCAACATAACTCGTTACATTCCTGAAAATTCCTATAAATCTATTGGCCTAGTTAACGAATACAATGCATTTTTTTTTGCCCATGTTGAAAATATGATTTTGATCAAGACACTGAAGTAGAGAAAACACATCAGAGAATTGGGCATGAGACAAATTTTAAAGACTAGGCAGTTAGTCGCACAGAAATAACTATCAGAAATTTCATGATGCCCAAACTTAATTTTACATCTAAGGAGTATACGGAAATTATTCGAATAGATGTTTGCAGTTTATCTTCTTCCCCTTGTCTTGTTGCTAGGTATTAGTGATGACGAAATCAATTTCCTTATTTCGTCTGGTGAAGTATTTGAATGGAATGATTCCATGTTACACAGAGCCAGTTGAGCGATTTATCAAACTCCCATCAGAAGCAGAGTGGCGTATGTCAGGGAGCTAGTGAGCATCACACCAAGCAACTTTATGTGTAGATCAGAAATTGTTAATATATCATAAAATATAGCCAAACTTAATAGCAAAATAATATAAAATATAGCCAAACTTAATAGCAAAATAATATAAAATATAGCCAAACTTAATAGCAAAATAATATAAAATATAGCCAAAATGGTATTCCGAAGCCACCTACAAAACCTTAGGCAGATAAGAAATAAAAATAAATTGTAGTTGCTTTAATTTAAAAAAAATGGGCAGCAGTTAACAACATGGAAAATTACGCATATCATATTTAATCTTTTGAAATATTTCGCTGAGTGAATAAACTTATATCGATTAATTTTGATATTTTAACAAGAGTTTTTGTTTGCTTAGTATAATTTTAATACAAATATTTTTCTAACTAGAAAGTGGATTCATTTACTAATATCTTGATTTTTCTTTGAGAAATCACATTAATCAGACTATAGAAAACTTTATTTACGGGGGCTTCACTCCATGTTTGTGTCCAGATCATCAAAATCCAAAAGGCGGTGTTGATCAGAAGCATCGCATAAAGTTTGTGGAAGTCCAGAAGCGACGCTTTTGCTCTTATTGTAATAATTTTTCCACAAATGAAATTTCCAAGTATCATTTGGTAAGAAGAAACAGTAAAATGCAATGCAAGAAATTAAAGCTTAATCATGTTTTAATAGCTGAAGTGTTTAACTTCCTTAAACAAAAAAAAATTGATGAAGTCGATATATTTTTAGATCTAAATAGCTTCTTGTTATGCATCATTCTGTTGCAATTCATCGACAGGAGAATGTATGATGATTGTGTTAAAGTTATTTCACACATTTTTATCAACCTTTCAGAGAATGTTTCACCGGAAATTATGGACCGCTTTTGATAAAATAATCTTTATTACTCTGAAGAAGATGATTTGGTCATTTAAAAACATTTGATTTCTCGCAATTTTTCATATTTTTAATGCCGTTGTGGGAAAGAAAGATATCCATTAATTTCCTTACTTTTTTCCTGGTCATCTGGAAATCTGAAAGTCATTCAAAAGAATTAAGTTGAAATATTTTGATGTACAGACGGAAATTGTTCTAAAAGCGCTTTCATTTACAAAACTTAATACTTTTAAAGTAATGTATACGATACGGACAGCTCATTTTACAAAAAATACAGAGCAAATTATATTTTTTTATTAAACGAACACTTCCTATTTTCTTTTGTTTTCCTTAGTTAAAATTAGAGGAAATTTGCACGAAGAAATAAGCATATGATAAATGGTTTCGAGTTATATAAATGCTGAATAGTTTATTAACTAAAATGTTTCCATCGTTGTCATGTTTTGATGGTATTTAGTACACTCAAAGCTATTTCTTTCATTTCGTCGTTAAATTTAGTTTAGTTTTTCCGTTCAATGCATGTCTTGTGTACTACGAAGACTTCATCTCAATGCCCGTAACTCCTATAATTAGGGCTATAACAAAATGCGCTAAGGCTCTTTGTATTTTTAATAGCATAATTCATATGAAGCATGAAATAAATATCTGATTTTCTTCATTATATAAGAATATACTACATAGGCTAATTTGGTCCCTCACTTTGCTGTGGAAGCTATTCATTTAGGCCAAATCTCAAGGAACGGAAGCCAAACAAATAAACTAATGAATAGTTCACACGCTTCATTAGGATGATAGCAGACTTAATTTCAGAACATCACTAAGTGAGCGAATTTTACGTTTCTGTATCTTCGGACCTTTTAATAAAACTTACCAGACGCACGTTGTTTTTCACTCATTTTTCGATGCCAGTGGATGAAGCAGGAGAAGGCTGATTCCACTCCATATCTTCGCGAGTATACATACGAATAAACTTGTTTTTCTACTATTTATATCCCTTTCCAAAATGGAAAAAATACACTTTTTCAAATAAAATGTCTTTGTTCGAGGAAATAAAAATCCAACCGCTTAATACGGGCAATCGTTTGCTCGCTGAGATAAATGGCATACCAAAATTATCGAGTCTTATTACTAACACGTCTAGTAGCAGTGTATTAAAGAAAGGAAGAACAGGAAAAGCGAAAAATAACAAAATGGATAGAATCCTGAAGTTGATAAAACAATACAACAGATCAATGTATATTATAGTAAGTAGGCAAAGCGTGAATATCTGCCGCCTGCAGTGCAATGCATAATCAGATCCCCTACCAAAAATAAATAAAATTACTGGGCCACAGCGATTTTAATTGAACTGATGGTTAGCTGTCTCAATGGAAAGTAGAAAAAAAAGAAAACGCAAGATAGAAAGAGCATTGCGGGTAAAACAAGCGCCGAACAATATAAATACAAATTATTTAAAACCATTTTGAAATATTTCCATTAAACACTTCAATATGAGTCGAAAATAACAGCTGAGAGTATTATTTTTCTCTGCACATTCTCATACATTTAGCAATAAGGCACTTTTGTGTTTAGCTTCGTAGTATAGAGAAGAGGAGAGATAATTACTTTTGGACCTATTATATTTCTCCAATCTTGACAAAAATTTCAAACAGATCTATATTTTGATGCTAAAGGCTGACACCATATTTCATTTTTCTAGCTCGATATCATTCACTTGAGGGCTTTTGAATTACTGCCGTGGGATTTATACTGTATAAGTAAGCGAGAAATTCGAAGCGAGTACACTCCTGCTATTTAATACACTGAAATGAGTTTATTGACAGCTTCGGAGGCAGAATGTTCCTCATTTTGAAGTAATCCTTGATGACATTCAATAATTTCGTACTCGGTGTTCCTTAATCATTCAGAATCACTTTAAATCAAAGTGTAATAATATAAATTGTATTGGACTGAAAAATTCGTATTGTTTACTAAATAAATAATAGTTTAATTTTTCCCTTTGGGAGTTAGCTGTAGAGAAATCTCTATTACGACTTTTCGTTACTATTGTAGATACTCTATCATTAATTGGTAGCGAGAAAACGAAAGTTGCATCTTCTCCCACTCGAGCACGCTGTTGCTTGCTATGCCTGGCATCTTTCGGTGGACACCTCGGTGGAAATCTAGCGGGCTGGAAAAACTACTTATTCCATTGCTCTTGTTAGTCAGTTTTATCGGGTTTCAGTTTTATAATAGTAACATAGGGTATTTTTATATCCACATATTTATATCGGCAGGTCATGACACCGGGTTTCCAGCAAGAGTTTTGAAATGAAGAAGGAAAAATATGATTTATTGCTTACATGTCCAACTCTGATAGTGTCAATGGAATCGTGTGATACCGATTTTTTATTGTTATTCTGCTTCTTGCTTTTTTTTCATTGAGTTTTATGATGACCGTAAGGGACAATAAGACCTCAACTTTAAATTAAACATTGCATTTTATACAAAAAATATCAGGGGTCCTATCTTGGTATTTTCCGCATTTACAACTAAGAAACAATATGTACAAAAATATGTACAAAAATTGAGGTTGAATTTGTAGAAAATAGCACAATACACATTCAGTAAAAATTTTATGTAAAGATATTCAATAATGCAATGTAAAAAAACACATTTTGAGATATAGCGCTTTAAAGATATGGTCATATTCAGTGTTTACGATGGCGAATTTATACATTTTCCATAACTTTCATAATTATAGCATTTTTTTAAATTGTTCAGAAAGACAAGAAAATAATATATTTTTTTCATAAAATCGAAAATGGTTTATGTTTAACAGTCGCATGTGCTCTTAATTTGGAATTTTACTTTCTTTTCGGTCTTTCGACTAGTTTTGTTCAAAAGACGTCTCTTATGCTCTTATGATTGCTTTATACGTTTAAGGAATGAAATACACCACTCAGTGTTCTCAAGAAGCTAGAAAAAAATCTCAATCCCGTAACCCTAACCATTTGATCTCTATTTCACTTTTCACAAAACTTTTCCACTGCTGCAAAGTTACCTCCACGAGTGCAACCTACCCCTTTTTTACTGTACCGTAAAAAAGAAATAAATATTCGTCTCATTTGTTAAACATGACTTTCTGTAGTATTCTTTGGTCAATTTTTAGGGTATTCCCCAGCTTCTCATCGGATGATTGATGGGCTGCTTAATTGTTTTTTCGTAGTAGACACTAAAACTGGCTTGGTTTCTTCCATCTTTATTGTTCTCTTTGTAGTCTCAAAAAATAAATTTCAAATTCAGGACATATAACTGTAAAACGAAGGTTTTTGCAAAAGTCGTCACTATGAACCACATTTAAAGGATTTCTGCACGGGCGCCTCCACCAAGCACGCCACGGGGATGCAAAGAATCACAGATTACGATTCATATTAAATTAGATTTATTAGATGGAAGCAACTCGCAACAAAATTTTATAGAAATATCTTTAATTGCCTAGAACATAAAAATACTAGACCTTCGATTAAACTACCGTAGCCTAGATTGAAACAGCGAACAAATATATTTCTATATCAATTCTCTATTAACTGAGTCATGGGTATAGCTGGATAGGTTTCTTTACACAGCAATATTATATATATGAATTATAAAATTACAACTGCTAATTACAATGACTCACTAAAAACATTACGCTGTAAAGTTGTAAAGTTAAGTTAAAAATATTTTTAAAATTAAAAAATGACACAACAAATAAAAAAAGAAAATTTAAAAAAAAGAGAGCAACGGTTGAAATGCATATATAATCTCAAACATTTACTTAGAAGTTGTTTCACGACAATGTTTTGGAATCGAAACTACAGATATTGTTCGTTCATAAATTCGAATTTACTCTCGAAAGCAAAAAATAATGAGCAACACAATTTTACGTTCGTGAGAAGATATTTTTTTTGTAAAATACAAAACAATCAATGCTCAAGTTATCAGATCTTTATCTTTGTTCTCAGCTGCAAGAAATTAATTCTGTAAAATATCATCAAATAATACCTCCTCGTATTACTTTCGGATAAAAATAATCTATAAATACACCGAAATTTAACTTTACATCTACAATATAATTATGAATGTATTATTTATAATTCACGACATTATTTCTTTATTAGAATCTGAATCAGGTCTTAATTCCACTGATATAAAATTTGCTATTTTGAAATTATAATCAACAATAAGAAACTATAATAACGATCATAAGTATAATTTTTTTAGAATAATAGAGGCTCAGTGATATCTTTTAAGATAACTTTTATTCCCAGAAACTTCCCTCAGAAACAAAATCTATTAAAATTCAGGACTACAAAATTTTAAAAAAAATAAAATAATGCATGTATCAGATTATTCTAGATAAAAAGTATATTAAAATGCTTCAGGAATTTTACAGAAATAAAATGTTAATACATTATTTTGCTTACAGAAGCGAAAGGATTTATTTTTTTAATTTTACAAATTTTTCTTTCATTTCAATCTGGTTTGATAAAAGTTTTGAAAGACGTATTAAACTTACCGTTCTCAACTCGAGGAATCTTGAATAATAGGAGTCTTGCCGATACCATCTAATTCTTCCTAACTTGCTTGTGATAGTTCCGAAATAACATAATAAATCAAATTAAAATAAGATTTCTAGGTTTTTCACTCTAAACGTGGCGCAATAGCAAATTTATAAACCGTTAGAGTTAGTCATATACTCCCACTGGGAAAAATGCTTTAAATGACGTAATGGATTTTATTATATATCGTTTTAGATAATAAATATGCTGCTGAAAAAAAGTACGAAGTCTAAATTTTGATATCTAAATTTTTATACAGTCCTACACTCTATCCGTAATATTTAGTAAAATATTTTTGGCACGCTAATATTTTAACAAAAAAAAGAATGGAACTTTCTTTGTTTAAAATGTTGATTTACTTAATGACTAATAGTACTAGGGGATTGTATTAAAATTGAGATTCCTTAAATTTTCAGCAGTATATTTATAGAAAAAACATTATAAAATACAATTTTTTAAGTCAATTAAAGCTTTTTTCCAACTGGAAGTAAATACCTATCAATAACAGTTTAGCAATTAGCTAATTTTGCCACGTTCAGAGTCTACACCATGCATAATATGCAGCAATGAAATTTCCATTTCGCTTGAAGATCCAACATTCTTTTTAGGTTGGTTTTCTTTTCAAATGGAATCAAAGTAGTTAGCTGCAAATTTTCCGGAGGAGAGGGCGCTGATATCTTTTTTCAAACACTAGAGTGAAACCTCTGCACTTCCTTTATTGTGCGCTTATGACTCATAAATGTTTTGTTTGTAGAATCCTGCCATATTATACAGAAGTGTTAGTAGAATTTTCAAATAAAACTCGTAAACCTTGTTTATGAAATGGACGATTAAAAAATGAATTTTCGTATTTTTAGACTATGATTAAATGACAATTCTATGTGACAGACTATAAATGCTATTCCAACTGATTTATAATTTGTTTTCACAGTAATGATTAAGTTTACAAATATTATTAGATTAGTTTGTTTTTTGTATTTAAAAACTACAGAGTTCTTCAGTGCTTTTCTTCGTTTGTTATTGCAACTTTAGCGGAGTTTTGAGAAAGTAAACGAGAGTAATTTTGAATCGTCATCAGTTGACAAAGACGGCCTACACACGAAATTTCCAGAACCGCCAATTTAACGTCCACCAGTTTCACATGCACTGTGGATTTTCCGTGAAATTGGTATTAATTGATACTTTAAAATAGGGGCGAGTATTTTCCTGCTTCACTGCCACCCAAAAAAATGTAAAAGAGTCAATTTCAACATCGGCTATTCTATCGACTTTTAACATACCACTAAAAATATTGAGAAATATTCTATATATATTTGAAATTTTATCTTGCCTTTGTACAGCATCGTCCATAATTTTTCTTTAATTAGATACTAGCTTTCCATTCTGGAAATGCTAGTAGTGCATTAAAAAGCCAATTTCCTTAAAAATATCACGAACGTATTGTCTGATTGTAATACTGTTGGAATCTTAATTTTAAAAAAATAGCTGGTATTTTTGAATAAATTGCCCTATAGTTTTTCTTCTAATCGTCAGTGATACTCATATTTAATTTAGTATTATGGTGTTAAAACGTTTTTACCTGTGTGTTTAAAATTATAGTTCTCTTCTCGGAAGATAGTTTAGGCCAGGGGTCGGCAACCTACGGCTCTCCAGTTCCATACCAAAAAATTAATAATTTATTATCAAAACCCTTATAAATAAGAAAAATATTTTTAAGTACCTAATTTCTCAATAGCTTCTATTTTCATAATCGTTAATTACAAATCGCTACCCTTAATATGACCGTAATGAGATAAATTTGAACTATTGTTTTGTTCTTAGAGATGAGACTCAGTGACCATGTTTATCTTTCAGCCAATTGTATTCCATTCCCGTCTCACCCAAACAGCCACCGTCTACAACACGTCTAGACTCTAGACGTGTTGTCAGTCAGTCATCCTCGGATAGCGCGGTCGACGTTACGTTGCATGTGTGTTAATTTAATCGCTTGCGGTTTTTGCGTGTCTATTGGCTTGTTGTTTCAAGAATACGATTTAGAAGCGAATTATCTTCTCAGAGGTATGTACGCGTATAATATAATAAAATCATTAACAGAATTGGATTACATATCTGAGGAACGTGTTAACGAAGTAAGAATGGTAAATAAATTGTTTGCCGTTTTAGATAGCTAAGTAAAATTTTTTAAAAATCATTTTTTCAGCTCCGCCGCCAGCATGGCATCTGGTAAAAGAAAGAGAAGAACTGAAGAAGAAAACAGAGAATTCAATCAGGATTGGATGGAGTCGTTTGCATTCATATGCAACGCAGATGGCCTTCCGACTTGACGACAGGAATACATAGAGGGGTAACATCAATTCTTCAGAAAAAAATATACCACGAAATTCTAACGTTTCACTGCATAATTCATCAAGAAGAGCTTTGCGCCAAAACATTTCCGGCCGAAATAGTTGAGGTCATGAACTTGGTAATTAAGATTATTAACAGCATCTTGGCAAAAGCACTCTACCATCGCCAGTTTAAAGATTTCCTTGAAGAAATAGATAGCCAGTTTTCTGATCTACTTCTGCACAATAAAGTGCGATGGCTTTCCAGAGGTAACGTATTGTAACGTTTTGCTTTGTGCTTGAGTGAAATAAAAACATTTCTCAATGAAAAAAGCATTGACCATCCCGAATTGGAAGAAGACAAATGGCTGCAAAAATTCAACTTCATGGTAGATACCACAATGAAACTAAACGAACTGAGTCTAAAACTGCAAGGAAAGGGCAACCCAGCCTAAGCTTTGCTTGAAGAAGTAGTTTGTTTCGAAAAAAATTACTTCTTTTTGTTGAAGACATGGAGAGCGGTAAATTACTTCATCTTAAAAATCTGAAGCAATATCGCGGTGAGACCAATGCAGCTATTGACACGAATTACTTCAGCATAGCTTTAGAAACATGAAGGATGGATCCGCTGAAAGATTCGAGTAATTCAAAACAAACAAAAGTACTCTCGCGTTCATAATAAATCCTCTCAACACAAATACAAATGAGATCAACATGGAGCCATTTGGAATTGATGCTGGATCGCTTCAAATGCAATTACTGGATTTGAAAACCAAAGATTTGTGGAGTGGCAAGTTCACAGAACTCAAAAGCAAGTTGGAGGTCCAGAATTGCATACACATCGCTCAGCACAAGTGGACAGCTCTAAAAGAAATTCCGCGAGTTGAGGCCCTCATATTCGGCGCATGGAATGGTCTTCCAGAATGCTACAGTGAGGTGAAGAAGTTGGCATATGGAGTGCTGACGATCTTCGGGTCGACATATTCGTGCGAGCAAGAGTTCTCTTGCATGAATATAATTAAAAGTAAAGTTAGAAGTCAACTAACAAATAAAAATCTAGAGTCGTGCTTGAAACTTAAAACAACAAGGTATAAGCCAGATTTAATTAAACTTTCAAAAGGCATGCAAAGCCAATGCTCCCATTGATGCAACTATCTATATTTGTGTTTTTATATGAATAAGTATTATTCCGTATTTAAAGCCGTTTATTTTAAATCAAAAATCAAATATATAACCAAATACTATAATATTGAAACGAAAATTTTTAATGGCTCTTTAAAAACTGGGAAATTTTGTAAATTGTAACTTTTGGCTCTTCTGTTTCAATAGGTTGCCGACCCCTGGTATAGGCAATTTAGACCGAAATTTTGCTCGAGACGGAAATGTTATTATAAAGCTAATTCCTTCTAAAATAGGTTCTTTAGATCTTCCTGTACATCCAAAGAAAAATCCTGCTTGTACAACACCCTTAAATTTTGAGTAAACGTCCGTCATCTTGGATTTTATCCCAAAACGCAATAACTCAGCTATGGGCAATAATAGAGAGGTGTTGTTGATGTCAAAAGTTTCTGTTTTGGAAGACCTCGTTACTGCAATAAAAGGTCTAAAATAGAGAGTTGATATAATTTTATTAACATAAGACAGGTTTGAAAACATACAACAACAGCACATTATCACTAATGAGTTGTAGAATTTAGTTTTGAATTATATAGTGAAATTTAAATTTTTAAATAGAATTTATCAAATATATTCGACAAAAAAACTTTTTTGAAAAATAAGCAGTACAACTATTATGAATAGTTATTTTTGTTTATTACGATCGTATCCAATTGGTTATTTTTCGCTTTTTATGCAACTGAAAAAAAGATGGAGGAAGTTTGTTTTTTCTGCGGTAAAGTCTGGATAGTAGATATTAGCGGTGTCGATGTGAAAGAGGCTTTGAGGAAAAAATAGGAAATATGGTGTTATGGAAAAAATTGAGAGCGTGAATCAAGTGCGAGTGCAAAGAAAAAATAATATCAGACATGGGAATTACGTTCAGATATCTCTAACTGGAGTAACATACGCAACAAAACTCCTCCTAAGAAGTAACCTACATACCTTCGACTTTAAACCATGTTGTCTTTAACGCGGGGAGAAGGTTGATAAAGAAGCTTACAAGAAGACTCGCTGCCCAAAAATATGCCAGATGGAAACTGTCCCGAAAATTTCGAATAGTCGCATTATGTGAGCAAATAGGTTTGATAAGTGGGGAAAAATAGTTCTAAATCCAATTGACAACGAATGTGACCTGATTGCTACCGATGCCCAATATCATAAAGACTGTAATGCAAGGTTTTAAATCGTTGTTTCAAGTATGACAGGCAAGACATCTGAAAATATGCTCGGTATACCTGTTAACAAGTCGATGTTAGAGTCTTTCTTAGAAATATGAAACTCCTTGGATAACAACGATGACATCCAATACCTCCTCTCGGGCCTTCTGGAGATACTCAAACAATTCAGTACCGGGACTGAAAAGTTGTATAGTGAAAAAAGACTGCAGAAACGTTTTCAACAGAGGGCTACGACAATACCATTCTTATTTTAGCCAGCAATCATTACTCACGATTGTCCCAAGAAACATGAATTGAATCGTCTGGTAATGGAAGACGTCCTCTCCCTGAAATTGCGGCCGATGGATGCTGAAATCGAAACCACATACCTCTGTATTTGGATGGCCTGTCCCATTGGTTGGTTGGTTGTTGTTGAGTTTTATGGCACAAGAGCCAGTATTGGCTATGCTGCGCCAAGCGTATAGTGCTGGCCTGTCCCAAGTCATCTGAAGAACCTCATATGGAACAGAGTGGCTTCATGGAGATTGCCGCAGGAAAAAGATGTTACGAAAAGTCAGCAGTGATACCCTTGCCTTTCGTCAATCTTCAACCTTCTTACCTACTTTAATTAATAGCAGGTTTCATTTTGCGTCTGAAGATTTGCAAGAAGCATCAACAAAGGTGTATTGTGACATTTAATCAGCCAATTTTCATTAAATCCATGGATATAGTTTTTCTGACGTCAAAACTGATGGGCGTGCAAAGGTAATAGTGAGATTAAGTAGATTTTATATTTTTATGAGTCACATGGGAGCGGTAAGAAAAATCTTGGTTGGCAGAGACCTCGAATAAATGTGGATTAAGGTATTTGCTAAGAACGCTGTTTTCCACATGGCTAATGGACACGCTTAATGCTTATGCGAGAGAATTACGAGCTCATTCTCTTTCTCAAGCAGCAATCGTTCATTTGATTTTGACTATTGTGAGGAAGACGGATTTTTATCGGTTCTGAGGTCGAAACTCTCAGGGAAATAACGAGATGATAAACTTGTCTTCCTCCAAAGAAACTCTTTTATCAAAATTAAAACCTTTACTGAGTACAATATCCAGTGCGATGGGGTCTCTAGAAGGAAGAAACCGTACAGCTAAATTATGGATGCAGTATTTTCAGCTAAAGGCTGGGGCTGGACTTTCGAAGAGGGACACTTTAAGCCTGTCACATCCAATGTACCCCCGTCGCCAGACAACCTACCGCATCTCGTTCGTTGTGGGTGCAAAGGAGACTGCTCCTAAAATTGTGAGTGCACAAAGTGGGCTCACATTCCGTTTGAAGCCACTACCCAGATAGCAATTTTAGTTTGCAGCAAGCTTGCCACAAATTTGTCATGACAAGAGTGCAAGTTTGCCACAAATTTGTCATGACAAGAGTGCAAGTTTGCCACAAATTTGTCATGACAAGAGTGCAAGTTTGCCACTAATTTGTCATGACAAGAGTGCAAGCTTGCAGCAAGTTAACAAAAGTTTCGAAGTCACCATGAAACGAACTTGCAGCAAGCTTGCCACAGGCTTGCCGTGCAAACTTATTGCAAATTATAGCAAAAACAGAGTACGAAACACAACCCGGGATTGAACTCGCGATCTCCCGGTTCCGAAGCGGAGACGCTAACCATTGAGCCAGCTGAACTCTGAGAGGAGAAGATAGATTTCGCTAAAACATCGTTCGATTCGATTCGTATACGATTTATTTTAAACTACTTTCTGGATTTCATTAATTTTTTGAGTTGAGAATATGATTTGAAGTCAAAGAGAGAGCGATTTTCGCTAATAACTACGTTTTGCCAGTAGAATAAATTATGAAATTAGAGTTCAAAAGTAATTACTTTAAAATGGGACAAAATGTCTAGTTATTATTTTTTAACAAACACTGACTGTTTTTTAGATTTAATTTTGTTTATAAACGTTAAAATTTCAACATTAAGAAAAAGGCGATATAGTTTTCTTTAAAGTGAGAGTGATATATTTAGTAAAAAGATGGAAAATGTTTCAAAAAATTTTTTTATAAAAAAGTTTTTTTTTTCACAAATTATCATTGATTTATTGAATTAATAAAAAAGAATTACGGTCTAGGAGATGCTATTAAAAATCGGATGTTTTTTAAAACAGAGACAAAGATAATTATCTCTTTGTGCTATCTTTGCAGGAAGTTTGTTTTGCAAAATTGCAGCAAGTTTGATTTGCAAAGGAGGTGGCGCTATTTGTCACATCGAACTTGCTACAAGTTCGATTCAAGTTTGACGCGTCAAATTTTGCCATGACAAGTCAAAATCAAACTTACTGCAAACTTACGTGCTATCTGGCTATGTGCTTCAGACGGAATATTCCAGATTCCGAGGATGAATGGGATATCAAAGGCAACTGCGATACCGAGGATCATGTCCAAGTCAAATGTACCAGCTCTTCAAACAAGAGATTACGTAAAACGAAGAAGATTTTAATAAAAGATAAAAATATGTCAGACATATGGGACACTACCTGTTTATTTGTGAGTGTTAATTTTTAATATTAAATGAATTCCATCAAGTTATAAGTTTTCAAACAAATTTGTTCTTTTGCGAAAAATGCAATTTTTGTATGTTTTCAAACCTGTTTTATGTTAATAAAATTAAATCAACCCTCTAATTTAGACATTTTATTGCAGTCACGAGTTCTTCTTACAAAACGAAAAAGTTTGACACCAACAGCACCTCTCTATGCCACTGCTGAGTTATGTCGTTTCGGGGGAAAATCCAAAATGGCGGATGTTTACTGAAAATATAAGGGTGTTGCCCAACCAGGATTTTTTGGGATTTTTCTCGGGAAGTACAGGGGGACTAGTTCTGAAGAACCTACTTCAGAAAGAATTTGCTTTATAATAATTATTTCCGTCTCCAACCTTAATTTGCCTACAAAAAGGTACTTTATATCCAAAAAATAATTCTACAAGCTTTTTCTTGCACCAATCTTTAACCCCGTAGTGGTTGATTCTGGTATCGTTAGGCAGTCTCTACCGTCGAAAATTTAAAATAAAGATCTGTGCGTGATTGTGAGGCCAGGTCTAAGATTCAATGCTAAGTCAACGGAAATGAACTTTAAAGGGAGGTTTGAATGGAATTGGTGTACCTAAACTACAGAGGTAATATTAAAATATATTTGTTATCGTTTTACCAACTATTTTATATTCTCATAGGAGCCATCCTGGCAATCTAATTATATACACAAAAATATTTAATATTATAATATTAACTCACCATTATCAATTTGATAACAGTACATACCTGAAGAAATTGATATTTAATTTTAATAAACTTATAATTACAGGCGATTAACATTATTGTTTGCTTGAAATGTTTAGTCATACGATTTAGTCACTACAAATGTTGTGCACAGCTTGTTTTTAGCTATATAGAAGTCTTTGAATATTTCAAGCAACTCTTTTTCTATATATAGTGTGCTTGGATATAGAAATTTAGAAAGATTTTTAAAGCAACCAATCATTCTAATCGAAACATCAACAGACTCTTGTAATGCATCGTGCATTCTGCGACTTCCATAACGATGGAAACAAGTTCTACACAACACTTGTATCTACATCGTAGGGCTATAAACGTTTCAAGCAAGTTCCTATGCTCTATCAGCTGTAATTATATGGCTGCTACTATTAAATTTTCAAACCTTGTAATAGTAACTACTTAAATTAATAATATGTGCAGCATGTCAGCATTTCAATTTCATAAGCAACAGCTTAAAAATAATACAAGAACTACCATGAATACTTGGAAGAAAATTAATTAATAATAATGAAATTAACCAGTGAATGCATATAAGAATTCGAGAAGTTTAAGGATTCAATTATTTATTTGAGAAGATTAACCTAGATAGCACATACGTTTGCAGCAAGTTTGATTTTTACTTGATATTATCTTGTCATGGCAAATTTGACGAAACTGCTGCAAACTAACAATGCAGAATCGCCACCCTCGCTTGCAAAACGAGTTTGCCACAAGTTCGCCACGGCGGAAATAGACAACTAGAGCCACTCCTCCTTGCAATGCAAACTTGCTGTGAAGGAGTCATGACAAAATCACAGCACGTTTGCAAAACAAGCTTGCTGCAAAGATGATAGCACAATAAAAGATAATCTTTAATTGTCTCTGTTTTAAAAAAACATCTGATTTTTAATAGCATCTCCTAGACTGTCCTTCTTTTTATTAATTCAATAAATCAATGATATTTTGTGAAAAAACTAACTTTTTTATAAAAATAAATTTTGAAACATTTTCCATTTTTTTACTAAATATGGAACTCGCACTTTAAAGAAAACTATATAGCCTTTTTCTAAATGTTGAAATTTTAACGTTTATAAAGTAAATTAAACCTAAAAAACAGTCAATGTTTGTTGAAAAATAATAACTTACATTTTATCCCATTTTAAAAGTAATTAGTTTTGAACCCTAATTTTATAATTTATTCTACTAGCAAAACGTAGTTATTAGCGAAAATCGCTCTCTCTTTGATTTCAAATCATGTTCTCAACGCAAAATTTAAAAAATCAATGATATAAAAAAAAAGAGTTAAAAATAAATCGTATGCGCGATCTATTAGCACAATCGATCTTCTCCTCTCAAAGTCTAGCTGGCCGCGTGGTTTAAAGCTTCTGGTTAGCACGCGGTAGGTCGCGAGTTCTAATCCGAGGTTGTGTTCATATTCTGTTTTTGCTATAATTTGCA
This sequence comes from Araneus ventricosus, assembly GCA_013235015.1. Taxonomy (NCBI): domain Eukaryota; kingdom Metazoa; phylum Arthropoda; class Arachnida; order Araneae; family Araneidae; genus Araneus; species Araneus ventricosus. The sequence continues at coordinate 24,510 of BGPR01020037.1, forward strand.
ATGAGTTTGACGTGACAAGCTTGCTGCAAGTTCGCCGCGTGGTGACTTCGAAGCTAACGTTAACGTGCTGCAAGCTTGTTTCAAGCTTGCACTCTTGTCATGTCAAATTTGCTGCAAGCTTGCAGAATTTGCAGAGCAAGATTGTTGCAAACTAAAATTGCTATCTGGGAAGGATTCCATTAGAAGATTAATCTCATTAGAGCGATACTTTTATATATGTCTTTATGTGTATAGAAAACTGACATCAACACAGAGCATATTCCTGATTTTCAAAGCGATGAGAAAAGCAAAAATTTTAAACTCTGATCAAACTTCAAAAGAACAAATTCATTATAAGAATAAATTCATTGCCAAGAGTCTTTCTGGATATCTCGCAAACTGTTGGCTTACAGCTCGTGCTTTGAAATATGCAAAATTTAATCGTCTCCCGCAGAAATTGATATGAATTCATTTATATTAAAGGGAAATTATTTAAATACCTATTAGTCAAGATACATTTTACAGTTTAAGATTACTGAAATAAATGTAGTGCTTTTACGGCAAACATTTTTCCGTAAGGAGTTAGTTTTAGCATTCGGTTTACCAAAATGATAATTACGGTTTTTACATTATGGATGTCGCACCACCCAATTTGTAGGCAGTATCCAGTCTAAACATTATTATGCTAAAAATGGTGAATGTGACTTCTTAGATGTTTTTAGTGTTATCAAGGATAGCCAAATACAACTATTACTGCATGCGCAAAAAGAACTCTCAGCCTCATTCTGTATTATAGTCAAATGTTTTCATTCTATCATTATAAAGAAAGAATTCTATGGTCATTTGTCATCACTGGAAATTATGACAAACATTATTCATCACCCTGTATATTCATTTTAATTATTGAAAGGTCATTTATTTCTCCACAATGATTTTAATAAATATGACTGCTTAATGAAAACTTATACTACATTTTGAAAATTTTTTTTCTATTGTTTTTCCTTTTAATATCATATTACCTTTTTAAAAAAGAAAAACATTTTTATTTATTCTACGAATGTTGTTTTACGAATAAACTGTAAATTAATTGTACAAAAATATTCTCTTCATTTCAATCACAAAAATTGAAATGAAGTTACGAAGTTTGTATCCAACAGTGAATGTAAATTATGATTTGATCTTGAATGTTAAAAAATAAGAATTAAGGAGTAAATATTAATTTTACTAAAAAATCCTCTTCTCTGAACTTTGAAAAATTTAAATTATTTCCAAAAACTTGTTTGCATAAAGGATGAATCCTCAAATAATTATTTAATCATCATAAATCTGAATGTAATTCAAAAGAATAAAGTTGAAATATTATAATGAAATGATGAAAATTATTCTAAAAGCGTTATCATTTACAAAGCTTTGCCAATACTTCTAATATTTTTCATGTGATACGGATATAGTATTTTATAAGAAATACAGAATTTTTTTTACTAAACGAATATCCCCAATTTTCTTTTGTTTTTAGTTGTTAAAAATAAATGAAATTTTGAGAAAAAATAATATTCATATGATAAATGGTTTCGTGTTATATAAATGCTTAGAATTTTATGAACGAAAATTTTTCCAAAGTTATCATGTCTTTGTGGTATTTGATGCACTTACAGTCACTTTCATTTCGTAGTTAATTCTAGTTTATTTCCTACTAGCTGTTACCCGCGACTTCGTGCGTGAAGAATTTGAATTATTCTTTTTTTTAATTCACGAATGTAAATGTTTTGTTGCATTTTGAAAGGGGAGAGGAAAAGTTCTGACGGTTGATAATACTTAATTGGACGGCTGACAGGAGTGTACTGTACATGTATGCTGATATAGTTATGTAAATTGTTTATCTATGATGATATACTTTTGTATACCCCGTTATTTGCACGGATGTAGAGGTTGTGTGGGCTGTACACACGTGAACAGACCACATATAGTTGCCCATGGGAAAAATATGGTTTTTCCAAATGTACGCCTGCCACTTTCAGTGTCTGGCCCTGAGCCTCGCAAATGATATTTTTACAGGGATTTGTTACCTTTTGAACTGAGATGATAAATCCTTCGGTATTATCGGAAGGAGTGGAATTAAGACACTCTCTCTTCTCCCTATATCAGTCATAACAGTAGCTTTCACGACGTTTGTACCTAGGTGTGTAATTTTTAACCGTGTGCCATTGCGCAGTCTCGGTATATCGAGGTTACGTATTAGGAGTACTGGCACACCGACTATCATTCTATACTTGTCGGAAGGTGCCCCTGACAATTCTAAGATCTTGAAGAGCTCTACAGAATATGATGCTCCTTGTTAATGCCCATTACCGTATCTACAGAAGGATATTTTGTAATATCTCACTGTGAAAATTAAACAAAACATCGAGAGAATAATTCACTAACGTCATTGGATCACTGTGTAACCTTATTAAAAGCTGTAAATGCTACCACAACAGGAAACCGGAAGTGTAAAGTCTCCTTTCTTGTTTATGGTCAAAGAAAGCAATATTTTCTTTTATTAATTTTAACACTGGCAAAATCCCGCGCGCGAAACAGTAATTTGGCTTGAATTTATTTCTATAAGAATAAAAAGTATTGTTAGAAATTACGTTAAAAATATTTTTAAACCTTTATAGCAATCAGAGAAAATATTTCATCGGAATGGAATTAATAGCATTAAAAAGATCATTTTCTTTTCTTTAAAATGGCATAAAAATAATTGTTGTCTAATAAAGATTTCAGAAGTTATTGGCAAAAACGTCTAAGTATCAGGCTTAAAAGCGGCTAATGTTCGTTATTTAATTAAATATCTTAAGAACTAATTAACTCTGAAAGTTGAAAATAACACATTTGACCTAAAAATATGCTCTAGAATGCCGTGTGTAAATTTCACGTCGCTACCATTCACCGTTTAGGAGGAGTTCTTGTGACCGACCGATCGACCGACAGACAGACAAATACATGTAAATTCTGCCTTATTTTATGGATACTTATAAATGTAAGCAAAATTTTCAGAAATAAAGGCAAATTAGTTCAAAGTCTAACCATTTCCTAGCAACTGAGTAGCTATAAATTTGCGTTATTTCAAAATCGTCTGCACGTAAAATTTAAAAAATTAATAAAAATTGAATGAAAAATGTCACCGAAATAAAATTGGTATCATTGAAAAGGTAAAATTTTTATCTTTAAGATGGTATAAAAATAATTTGTATCGAACAATTTGTTCGGAAGTTACAGCGGAAAAACGGATTACGTGATAGTTGATTTTAAAAATAATTTATTTCACATGTTTTCGCATTCCTAAAGGATCACGTGACAGCTGATTGAAAAATAAAAATTTTCATCGCGAATCGCGGAGTCAATGGGCTTTCTTTGTTAACTAATTTTAATCTGTAGTCAAAAATAATTAATTTAACGTGATTTCACCTAGCCTATGTCCGTTCTTGGGTTTCAAGCTACAACTCTGCTAATTTTCATCCAAATCGGTTTTGTGGTTTGGTCGTGAAAGCTTAACAAACAGACAGACAGAAAGACAGACAGACAGACACACTTTCGCATTTATTATATTACTAGCTGTTACCCGCGACTTCGTGCGCGAAGAATTTGAATTATTCTTTTTTTTTAATTCGCGAATGTAAATGTTTTGTTGCATTTTTAAAGGGGAAAGTAAAAATTCTGACGGAGATAATACTTAATTGGACGGCTGACAGGAGTGTACTGTACATGTATGCTGATATAGTTATGTAAATTGTTTATCTATTCTAATATACTTTTGTATACCACATTATTCGCAGGGATGTAGAGGTTGTGTGGGCTGGACACACGTGAACACGCCACATATAGTTGCCCATGGGAAAAATATGGTTTTTCCAAATGTACG
>BGPR01020038.1:0-14770 GCA_013235015.1 Araneus ventricosus
GACTGGGGGAATGAGCAAAGATTTATTTTGGGATATATCTCGAAATTGGAGGGTAGTGAGTGGCAGGCGATCTTTCTTGACATCTTTAGGGGTCATAAACTTTCATATGAAATAAAAATTGTCGAAATCGGTCCAGAGATTGGGTCTGGGGAACTGTCTCGTAGTTTTTCCCATAGAGAATGTGCAGTGGAGTAGTGCTTTTTCAATTTCTCCCGAAAATGGAGAGCGGTGGCGAGCAGACGACCCTTGATGACATATCTAGAGTTCATACGCTTTCATATGAGATAAAAATTGTCGAAATCGGTCCTGTGGTTGGGGTCTCATGGTTTTGCCAATTTAATTTTGGAATGTATAGAGCATCATGTGGGAAGAAGAAAGACGTGACGTCAAAGAGGTGCGAGATGACATGTGCCGTCACTTGCCACGAGATTGTGACGTCATGTTAATTGCCCCATTTTTTTTGGGGGGGGGCGGAGTTATTGTCAGAAAACATCATAATTACAAAACGAGAAAACAACTGAGACTATCACAAGGAAAAGACCATTTTGGATGGATTTTAGGAGACTTTTTATATATATGCCACTGATCATCGTTTGTTTAAATACTACATAGCCGTAACCACTTTTTTTATTGCACTTTGTAAGTGATATCCCTATGAAGAAATATACGAGAAAGCAGACGGGAGAACAATCGTAATTTTTTACAGCTGGTAAATATAAGCATATGAACTCATAATTATTCATGCTGCCACTGATCAAGTTGCATCTTCTCTGTGAGCCAGGAAAACATACATGAATATTGAAAGATTTGGAATTGAAACAAAATCAGAATAGACGTAGATCAGCGGTTTAGTGGGGGATGGTTTTATCCGATTAAAATTTTGATTATCAATGAAATTAAATAAGGAATTTCACCTTCATGAAATATAAGCTTAGCAGTCTATTTCTTCTGATCTTACTCAGTCAATATGATTTCTTTAGAGTGCAATATGGATCGCTCATTTCTTCAGTGAACAATTTTTTTCGAACGAACTTTCGCTATCTTATCTTAAAACAGAAAAGAAACTGATATTTTGTATTTTCTTTACAGCTGTAAACGTTTGAGATAAGATTAGGCATTCAATACTTTAATCATGTCTTCAGCAGATCCGTAGACGATACAAACCCCTCTGAACCTTTCAAGCTCACTACAGATTTCGTTTTGAAAATTACTAAATTTATTTCAACCAGCGGGAGTGGTCTCCCTAAACTTTCTCGTATACTTCTCGAAAAAGGTGCTGTTTCCCTTCCCCCCGCGTGGATAAAAAAATTCGAACCTATTGTAACCCAGGATCCAATGACTATCAGAAAATATTTAGGTAAAAAATCAAATTCGAAGAGATGCGTTCCGATTAAATGAATACCGATTTCTACTCTTTCTTGGCTCAAGGACAATCCTTCCGCGTGCACAGATTGCTACCAAGTACGCATGCGCATGGAGAATCGGATGAAAAAAAGCGCCAAGCAGGAGTAAATAAATATCGTGCACAGAAGATTGCGTTCAATACGCATGCGCGTGGAGATAGCGGACTCGTTGGAGATGCGCTTATACAGACCGACAGACAGTCAACCTTTTGACGGATTTGGCCCAAAATTTGATACGGACCTACATTCATGATGATAAAACTGTGTACCAAATTTTATCCATCTAGCTATTCAAGTTTTCGAGCTATAGTGTTCGCATGACCTCGGACAGACAGACAGATAGACTTCCCGTTGACGGATTTTGTCCAAAATTCGATAGAAACCTACAAATTATGTGTCAAGTTCACATACCAAGTTTCATCCTCGTAGCTCTCATAGTTTTCGAGTTATCGTGTTCGCAGACAGACATAATTCCCAAATTGTGTTTTTCGGACTCAGGGAGGTCTAAAACGTGGAGATTCGTCAAAATCTCGAGTTCGAATTTTTTGACGATTACAATTCTTTCTCTTTGTATACGAGAAAGTAAAAATGAGTGTTAGACATGTTGCAGATCATAAATATGCAAAGAAAAAATAGTTAGCAATTTTTATTTTCAAGAAATGTGTGGTTTCACAGTGAAACTAATAAACGGTAACGGGCTATTTTTCCTTCGAACAAGTTACCATCGAAATGCAATTTAAATTATGTATTCAATTTATAAGTATACGTGAGTATTCAGGATAGTCAGCCTCCATAAAATTCAATATTACTTTCGAAGATTCAATTAAAAAATATCAATTTGTGCGAGAACCTTCATAATTTAGCTTCTCTCAGAGATCGAAAGCAATTTAGCTCTTGCAATGCCGATATCTTTGTGAATACTAACGGCATTGAACTGGAATTTTTATATAAGTTGGCCTATATATATATATGGCTGTTAAGTTATGAAAGAAAAATCAAGCTACGTTTCGCCAATGCGCAGTAAAACCAGCGGGAGTTTTCTCCCCTAAACTTTCTCGTATACTTACCCCAAAAGGTGCCGTTTCTCCTTCCCCCGCGTGGCTAAAAAAATTCGAACCTACCGTTATCCAGAATCCAATGACTATCAGAAGGCTTTTCATTATAGTGATTGAAAAATATCTAGGTAAAGAATTCAAAGAGATGCGTACCGATTAAAACGCATCTATCGCACACTGCTAGGTTTCACTCTTGCCGTCTCAAGGACAAACTGACGTAATCGCTCCTTTCGCGAGCACAGACGATTGCTTCTTTACGCATGCGCGTGGAGATAGCGCATTGGTTTCAATGGTAAATTATACGGACCGACAGACAGTCAACCCTTTGACGGATTTGGCGCAAAATTTTATGCGGACCTACATTCATGACGATAAAACTGTGTACCAAATTTTATCCATCTAGCTATTCAAGTTTTTGAGTTATAGTGTTCGCATGACTTCGGACATACAGACAGACAGACTTCCCGTTGACGGATTTTGTCCAAAATTTGATAGAAACCTACAAATTATGTTTAAAGACCACATACCAAATTTCATCCCCGTAGCTCTCATAGTTTTCGAGTTATCGTGTTCACAGACACACACACATACAGACATAATTCCAAAATTGTGTTTTTCGGACTCAGGGAGGTCTAAAACGTGGAGATTCGTCAAAATCTCGAGTTCGAATTCTTTGACGATTACAATACTTTCTCTTTGTGTACTTCGCATACGAGAAAGTAAAAATGCTGAATGTGTGGTTTCACTGCGAAACCAATGAACGCGAAAGGGTAACTATGGGAATCCCGCTGCGAGCACTGAGAAATGGGGAAGTCACATGGCGAGGAGAAGACAAATCGTTCATCGGCTGCAGAACTAGCGCGGAAGCCCGCTGAGGCCTGGTGGTAAGGTTTCGGTTTCTGGGCCTTAGGATTCTAAGTTCGAAACCCGATTCCAATAAAAACCGTCGTGTATTGGGCCTGTTGCACGTTAAATCATATGTACAGGTTTTAAATTTTAATCTTTAAAGGATCCCGGGCGAGGGCCCAAAATCTATAGGGTGGGTGGGTGTTTAAATCCCAAACCCGCCTACAGGGAGAAGGAAAAAAATTATCTTAATGTGAACCTAGGGGAGTACACAAGAAGCCAATAGAGAGAACTCAGTTTCGATACTAATTAACTTTTATTTAAGACAAGCAAACATGAATGAATGAAGAAAATCACAGGCATGATTATACACTCACTTCCGAAAGTTAAGCACAATTCTTAAGATGCGACAAAATTGGAGTTAATATGAATACTATGGTTCGCAATCAATTGCGGAGAATCATGGGACATACTATCGTCGTAACTCACATTTTACAATGAAGATTCGGTCACAGGGCAATTAGGAGGGCCACCAGAAAGGGATGAAGGCGAAAATGGAATTTGACTCATCCTGATGCACAGAAAGGTGATAACGAGATGTATCTTTTATCACTGGTTATGGTTTAATGTGTATAATATTTACATGTATTTTTGTAAACACAGCATAAATATTCGGGAAGATATAAAGATTTTTTTAAAAAATCCCACATTTTTTTCCACATGTTTTTTGTTAGAACATGCAGAGTTTTCAACCAAATTGTACGAAACTTTCAGAATACTTGACAATATGTAAAAGAAGCATTGTATTAAACTTTGAATTGAACAGTTTTAATATTACAGGAAATATAAGCATTTTAGTAATTAATTGTTTACTGCGCATGTGCGAAACGTAGCGTAATTTTTCTTCCACATCTTTATAGCCAGAGATATAGGGCAACTTATATTAAAATTCCTGTTCAATATGATTAGTATTCAGAAAGAGAGAGTTCTTGCACAAATTGATGTTTTTTAGCTTGAATCTTCGAATAGTAATCGTCGAACTGTACTTTAAATTACGTATTTAACTTATAAGTATACATGAGTATTCAGGATATTCAACATTCATAAAATTCAATATTACTATTTGAAGATTCAAGTTAAAAAAATATCAGTTTGTGCATGAACCTTCATCATTTAGCTTCTCTTAGGCCCGTATTCACCAACTCTTTAACACTCGGATTAAACCTCGAATCAGTGTTAATATCTTGATCATATGAAAATCCGTATTCTCCAACGAAAATACCGAGATCACCGGCTATTTTACACCCTGTTTTTGATCCTCAGAAATCGGAGGATTAACAGTGATAATCCGCGGATTTTCATTTTACGCATGCGCATTTCTCTTCTACCTTCTATGAAAACAAACATGGCAGATGATGGATTGTCGTATTCAGACGATATTCAAAGTTTAGAAATAATCGAAAGAAGGAAAAGATCTGTGCATCCAGATAGAGCGAATGATTTGGACTGTATGAACAATGTAGCCTTTCTATCGCGTTATCGTTTAACCTTCCAACGGGAGCGCCTGCACAAATTTTATGACATATCGTGCATCTTATTACATATATATATCGTGTTGTTTTACAAAAGTAAATGCAACTTTTATTTATGTTATCTGTATTTATTAGCTTAACAGTAAACAAAGATTTTATAAACAAAATTTGCACTTAAATTTATAAAAGGACGATATAAATATCTAATACGATGCACAGTATAAGTATGTCTTGCATACGCGCTCCTGGAAGGTTAAATAAAGATACAGGCGAATACAGTCTTGAAAATCTGAAATCTCCTATTGGATTGATTTTTATTGCCCTTCCTTTTCAGAATTTTATAGTACATAATCAATTATTTCGCATTTCTTTTTTACAACTCCGGGAAAACTGTTGAACATGGCAGTTAATTCCGACCAGGTGCTTGCTTTGCCTTTATTAGTTGTTGCATCTGTTTTTTTTTATTTTCAATTACCAATTTGAATTTATCTAAGGAGAGGAGAAAAGCCTCTGCTTTAATTTCTGTAAAATTCTCCCTTTTACGATCAATAATTATTGCAACAACAAGAATAAAACGACAGAATCAAAATACGGCGTTAGTTGATCAAAACACACGAGATAATGTTGTTTATATTATGTCTCTGTCATCCATTGATGAAGCGGAACGAAAAACTTAGCCGAAGTTCGTTCATTGTCCAATCAAAACTTGGCTTACATTTTTCTTCCAGTTAAGCCATGGATCACGCAATCCGTAAATGGAGAATACCGAAGGACTTTGATCCAGTGTTAGCATTGGTTCTCGGATTTGCTGATTCGCGATTTAATCCTGGATCAATCATGTTTGGTGAATACGGCCCTTAGAGTGTACCGAAATTCCCCAAGTTGCCATGCCGATATCTTTATGAATACTAATGCTATTGAACTGGAATTTTTATATAAGTTGCCCTATATCTCCGGCTCTAAAGATATGAAAGAAAAATTACGCTACGTTTCGCACATGCGCAGTAAACAATTATTTATTACAAATGTTTATATTTCCTGTAATATTAAAATTTTTAATTCAAATTTTAATACAATGCTTCTTTTACATATTGTCAAGTATTCTGAAAGTTGTGTACAATTTGGTTGAAAACTCTGCATGTTATAACAAAAAATATGTGGAAAAATTTGGGATTTTTTAAGAAAACCTTTATATCTTCCCGAATATTTGTGCTGTGTTTACGAAAATGCATGTAAATATTATGTACATTAAACCACAACCATTGATAAAAGATACATCTCGTTATCACCTTTCTGTGAATCAGGATGAGACAAACTCCATTTTCGCCTTCATCCCTTCCTGGTGGCCCTCCTAATTGCCCTGTGACCGAATCTTCACTGTAAAATGTGAGCTATGACGATAGTATGTTCTGCGATTCACCGCAACTGATTGCGAACCATAGTATTCATATTAACTCCAATTTTTTCGCATCTTAAAAACTGTGCTTAACTTTTGGAAGTGAGTGTATTTACACCTTAGATATAGAATAAAGGGTTTATCATTTAAAGTTACTTAGCGCTAAATTAGTTAAGAGATATTATAACTTACATTATTCATCACTCAAACATAAAAGATAAAACAATTGCCATCTAAATTACCTTCTTAATTGTCAGCTGATTGCCATACCATTTGCCACCACTGTTGCTACTAGGGAAGAGACCCCGGAGCGTGGTTAAATTGCCAGACTTGTGTTATATTTCTATTCTCGGAACGATTTGCTCGAATATTAAACATCATATAGCGTTTTAACAGAACGGAACTCCTCCGCGAGTCATGTGGTCTGTGAGGCAATAGCGCGTGATCGTTATCTTTCGATATCTTTCTGCTGACTAGGAATTTATTCAAATTCTTTCAGCAGAGTGGAAAAAATATCATAAGGAAGAATTTAAACTTAAGCGATTAATTTATAGGAAAAAAGGGTACTTACGTATTAACGCCACCGAGGCTACAGATTGGCGGTAATGCGCCAATAAAGAGCAATCTTGTTTACAAAAACCGCCAAATTGGCGCCACTTAAAAACCGCCAATTTGGCGTTAATACGTAAGTACAAAACCCGCCAAATTGGCGTTAATACGTAAGTACAAAAACCGCCAAATCTGTAGCTTCGGTGGCGTTAATACGTAAGTACCGAAAAAAGCTATGCTGGGAAAGTACAATTCCCACATGTATAGGGGTCAAGCGTCCTCCCTCTAGTGCGGTGCGGAAGTTTGGAGAGGGTTTTCCAGCTCAGGTGTTGTCCTCATCATCTGACTGCGGTTCCAAATGACGAGGTTCGTCCCAAATTAGCCCTCGGGTTGCTTGAAAACGGGTCGTTAATATAACTAAATTAAACTAAAGTAAAGCAATACTGGGGAAATCAGAAATATGCGAATTTTGGGTCATGACTAAAGTGACCATAAGTGCGTTTTGAGTGGGACAGTCCCTTTTTTAGGTAGATTGTCCCGTTGTCCCCAATTAGTCCAGTCAACGAAGGTCCAAAATGGGGGTGAAAAAACATTACATCATATAGTTTTTAAAATTGGTACACGTGTTCGTGAGGGGCTTCTGATAAACATACTAAAAGTCCCCGGTCCTAGGGGGTGAGCTAGCGACGCCATCCTGGATTTCATGCCCCCTTTTTTAGTTTTTCTTGAATATCTCGAAAACTATTCAGTTTTCAAATTACAATTGATTAACAAATTAGTGTTAAAATTCCCTACAAATACATACTTTTATTTTTCTTTCAGCTGTAATAGTTTCCCAGATAATGTTCTCAAAGGTTGCCGCCATCTTGGATTTCATCCCCTTTTCAGTTTCTCTTGAATATCTCGAAATCTATTCAATTTTCAAATTGCACGTAATCATCAAATTAAAGAGCGTAAAATTCTCTACAAACCCATGCTTTTATTTTTGTTTTAGCTTTGATAGTTTCCGAGACAATGGATTTCAAAATTTGATACCATCTTGAATTTTGTCCCCCCCTTTTGTAGTCTTCCTCAAATATCTCAGAAACTATTAAAGCTAGAAAGAAATAAAAGTATCTATTTGCTCTGAATTTTACGATCATTAATTTCTTGCATTATATATAATTTGAAAATCAAATAGTTTTTGAGATATTCAAGAAAAACTAATAAAAGGGTGATAAAATCCAAGATGGTGGCAAATTTTGAGACCCATTATCTCAGAAATTATTAAAGCTAAAACAAAAGTAAAAGCAGGCGTTTATAGAGAATTTGAAGCTCTTTAATTTGCTGATTACATGTAGTTTGAAAATTGGACAGATTTCGAGATATTCAAGGGAAATTAAAAAAATAGGATGAAATCCAAGATTGCGGCAACATTTGAGACCCATTATCTAGGAAACTACTGAAGCTGGAAGGAAAAGTATGTATTGGTAGGGAATTTTACACTCTTTAATTTGTTAAATCAATTGTAATTTCAAAACTGAATAGTTTTTGAGATATTCAGGAAACACTAAAAAGGGGGGATGAAATCCAAGATGGCGGCGCGAGCTCACCCCCCAAGACTGGGGTCTTTTAGTATGTTCCTCAGAAGCCCCTCACGAACACGTGTACCAATTTTCAAAACTACATGATTTAACGTTTTTTACAAACCCTTCGTTGACTGGACTAAATTACAGCTTCGGGATGCCTAAATGTCCTGTTTTCAGGAAAAAAGCAACCCACAGTTGAAGCAGTGGACTTGGTTCTGTGAAGAATGAGAAATATTTGAATGCTCGAATTTACCCAAAATACTTACGTAGGAAAATTTTGAATTCTAATGGATGTATTGACTAAAAAGAATTTATTAATTGTAACGAAGATGCAAAAATATTTTATGTACGTCCACTTATTTTTAACTGCATTAGACCGCAACAAATAACAGAATGGAAACTCGGAAAGTTTCAACTGAAAGCTCGTTGAGTGGAAATGTTCAAACACTTTCACAACAATTATTTTATTGGTTTGAGCTTTCGTATAATTATTGAGTACATTTTGTCTGCTCGGCACTAATGCACACGTAGAAAGGATCTTTTCTTCTAAATGTGTATGAAAGAAAAAAACACAGTTGCAATTCGTAGTTCTTAAAGCAGTGTTAATTACTAAAGTAAATTTTAAGAAATAATGCCACAAATTTCATTTGTAATCAACACCAAATATTCACAATCAAATTTATTCTTCAGAAATATAAAAGACCGCATAAATTATTTATTTTCAAGTATAGATTCTCGATTTTCATTAATAAATAAAAGCTATGAAGAAATATGCTCGTTCTTGAATACATGTACTTTTACCTAAAATTAGTAGAGGTTTATTGTTCGCGATTTCCGTAACTGCGACATCACAGAACGGGTTAAAAAGAGAAAAAACAATTAGGCAAAATATACCTTTATCTCCGGTGTTCAAAGTACTCTCCGTCATCCACAATACAGATTTGAGACATTGTTTGAATTTCACTTTGCACACGTTTTAGCATAGAGGTGACGCGCTAGCACAAGCCACAGTAATACATCATCGAAAGTCCTGCAATGTTGTCGAAAAGGTCCATACACCTGCTATTTGAGTTATTCCCACAGGAAAAGTATTATGGGGTCATTTTTTCCCCCGAAAAATAACCTTTTCTCCTTTTGTTCGTGTCTCGTGATGTTACAATTTTGGAAAATTCCAACAAACAAATGTGCATTTTAAGCATTATGTTCTTCGTATTAATGTGCGCAAAGTGTCTTTTTGAACTGAACCGATAACGCTCTACAACTTTGTAATCGACAGTTTCCCTCTATTTTGTACCGTTTTCGAGATAGGAACGCTAACTCCGGAGTTTTCCACCAGGTGGCGTTGTAAGTTGTCTCATCGCATAGCAATACACTCTTTACTATACCTAGACACTACTTTCGTGACTAAAGCTGACGTTGTTCTGAAGTGCAAAATGTGGAGGCTTGCCTTCAGTGGGAACCTTATATATGTGAATCTGAAGTAAAATTGAAAGTTCTTTATAAACTTTCTTACTATCATTTATAAAACTTTTAGCGGTTATTTTTCGCATAATGAAGATTTCATTTTTTACAGATGAAGCAAAACTGAGTTGCATTTTAGTTGATGCTGTTAAAATCCTTGCCATTTTTTAAGTAAAAGACACCTCTCACTAAAAATAGTTCTTGCTAATCAGCAATGTATGTTCTTTCATGGCAAAACACGCGTTTTCTGTTTGTGTTTTAAGTGTTTTCAGGTCTGCATATTTGTGTGACTAATTATTTCTTACCCGAGCTTCAATAAACATAGAAGAAGGTATTCATTTTTTTAATAATAGGTAAACAAAACATGAAGTCGTACATTTTGGAGAATTCAATTAATTCGCATTGATAACTTTTAAATAAATTAAAATATAAAAAAAGTGTACGCATATAAAATTCTTTTCTCACGTAAACCTCAGTGCTAAAGGGTAGAACACTGATTAACAGTCACAATATGATAAATGCGAAGAAAACAATTCATTTTCTTTTTTTCCTTCTGAGTTATCAGTGGGCGAAGAACGAATTTCTAATGTTCGCCGCAAGTTATTCTGTCAGTTTCAAGGTGCAGCTCTTATCACTTTTCAGATAATCCACAATATTTCGATCAATAAAAAACGTCATCCTCTCCCGCTGAAGAGTTACTCTATGAATATGAAAATGCTATTTTTTACATGCTGATTACTGATGAAAAATTGCGCTTCAATTTACGATCAGTGTCACAAGGCAAATCTGAAGATACGAGGGGAGGAAGAAGACCCGGGAAGTAACAGGTAAGTTGGCAAATATATTATTTTCAACAAGGCATCGTAGTTAATATGTCGTATAGCGCATTTTCACTATTTTCCATTTTAAGAAACATGTCCAAATGTGAATATGTTGGTGATCATTTTTAGGAATTTTTAAAGAGAGTATGTTCTGTTCATGATTATTAGGTCACAAAAACTGTGTTAAATAACGAGGCAAAATAAAGGAAGTTAACATTTTAACTGTTTTGCTTTCTCCCCTAATATGCATATTAGGGACACGCAAATTGAGCCACGTAACGCGACAAACTAAAGGAAGTTAATTTTTTAATTGTTTTCTCTCCTAACACGTTTATTGACGATTTTAGTGTCACGAAAAATTATGTTAAATAACGTGACAAAATAATGGAAGTTACTTTCTTAGAATGGAGAATTCTATAACTGTTTTGCTTTCTCTATTAACATGTTTTATTGATGAATATGAGTTCACGAAAATTGAGCCACGTAACGCGACAAAGTAAAAGAAGTTATTGTTTTAATTGCTTTGTTTTCTCTCCTAACACGTTTATTAACGATTTTAGTGTCACGAAAAATTATGTTAAATAACGTGACAAAATAATGGAAGCTACTTTCTTAGAATGGAGAATTCTTTAACGATTTTGCTTTCTATATTAACATGTTTTATTGATGAATATAAGTTCAGGAAAACTGAACCACGTAACGCGACAAAGTAAAGGAAGTTAATCTTTTGTTTTCTCTCCTAACACGGTTATTGACGATTTTAGGGTCACGAAAAATTATTTTAAATAACGCGACAAAATAATGGAAGTTATTTTGTTAGAATGGAGAATTCTCTAACTGTTTTGCTTTCTTTATTAACATGTTTTATTGTTGAATATGAGTTCACGAAAATTGAGCCACGTAATGCGACAAAGTAAAAGAAGTTATTCTTTTAATTGCTTTGTTTTCTCTTCTAACACGGTGATTTGCGATTTTAGGGTCACGAAAAATTATGTTAAATAACGTGACTCAATAATAGAATTTACTTTCTTAGAATGGAGAAATCTTTAACTTTTTTGCTTTCTCTATCAACATGTTTTATTGTTGAATATAGGATCACGAAAATTGTGCTACGTAACGCGATAAAATAAGGGAAATTTTTTTTGTTCTCTCTTATGTAATTAGATGACTCCTTCTTTTTTGGAAATGTGTTGCATTTTAATTCAAATTATAGTCCATAGAATACTTGAGATGTTTATGGATCTCACGTCATTTCTGTATCGAATTATAATGTATCTGGATGAATTTTAGTTCATAACTTAAAAAAATATATCAAAATTCGATTCAAATATGATGCACTGGCACGGTATGTAATTGGTTAATTGAAATTGCTATTATATTCCCTAAGGAGTAGTTATATATGTGGTAAATTAATAACCAGTCATCACAATTGTTGCATTTTTAATTTATCACATTTTGATAAATTTTAAGATAAGAAATTTTATTTTTACGTATATTTTTTTATTCTTTACGAAAGTATATTAGCTTTAGAAGATGTTTAATGAATTACTAATGAGTGACTAAATGACACTATCACACACAATAAAATTACTATCAATAACTAAATATATCACTGATTAAAAACTGAATTCAAGTGCAAGTTATGCTTTGTGATTTGTTGATTTTCATCGATAATTTTTGAATAAAAATAATAAAGTAATTTTTAAAACCTTACACCTTTGCATGTCATCCAGAATATTTCAACAATCAAGTGATAATATGAAATTTTAATTTGTGGCATTCATATATATCCCATAAAAATGAGTTATCAATTTATCTCATTATAATAAATTAAGATCAGAAATTTTATTTTGTAACATAGCTAAATGTCATAAATTTGTATTTTGAATTTGTCTTATTTCAATGAACTCAGGGTATGATATGAACTTTTAGTTTGTGACATATATAAAATAATATATCTTAAAACCGCATTATGTTAAAGAAATGAGAATTTATTGAAAAAAAAATTAAGCACCGGAAACAGTAAATGTGATCAAAATACCTGGTACCCACAAATTAATCACCTTATCTAAAAATTCCCAAAAAAATAGCTTAAAAAGTATTTTGAAATATGTTTATATCCATAGTTATTTTATTTCTAAGAGTTTTAATGCTATGAAGGTACATATAATGAAAAGAGATAAAGTGTATTGACAAAAAAAATTTTAAGAAACATCTTGTAATCAAACCCTAAAGTTCTTTACTTGTGAATACCCAAATGTAGATGAAGAACAGAAAAATTACTAATAATAAATTCCAATAAATAGCATTACTCTAAAATAATTGAATAGATAAATTATATTAATATAAGAAGAAAAGCAGGACCAAAAATGAAATTTTCGGTGAAAAAGGTTGTCTAAGCAATTATATTCTTTCTGATGTGTACTGAAACATTTCACGTTGTAAACCATATCATAAAAAAAATCCTTAAAATGGTGAAAAAGAAACACAGTAATTTTTTTTCCATCATTTGTTCAATTTTTTTCCCCCGCTAAACCTCTTTTATGATTGATTAACACGTTGATCGCCTTATGAATCAAGTACGATTCATACTATCTATCTAATCAGAAGACTCCTCCTCTACTGTAGTTAACACATTAGTCGCCACGACTCACCTCTGACTTTCGAACCATCTATCTAATTAGATGACTCCTTCTCTGCTATCTCTTAATTACAATAGAGGAGGGGTCATCTGATTAATTAGTAGGTATGAATCTTATTTGATGGCCGTGTGAATAGTATTTGATTCACGTGGGGATCAACGTGCTAAGAGATAGCAGAGAAGGGGTAATCTAATTAGATAGACGAATTGAATCTCAGTCGTGAATCGTGGCAGCTAACTTGTTAATTTCGGGGGGGGGCATAAATTAATTATTAAAATGCATTGCAACGTGAAAGATGTTGCAAACACTTCAATGTGAACATGAATAGTTGCTCAGCTCGTCTTCTAACATTTTTTCCCAACAGGCAATGCAATTTTTCGAGCAAAAATGCGAGGAGGTTCAAATATGACCGGGACTCATTTAAGAAAAAGCATCATTGCCAAGCATTCACTTGTACCAGTGGCGAATCCAGGGGAAGGGCTATCTGGCTGCAGCCCCCCCAGAGCTAAACCAAAATTCTTCATTTAATTTAAAATCACTATAACTGTTTGATCTTAATTTTCATTTTAAAAAATAGTAATAAAATCGTGACAACATTGCTTTCTGACTTGACAGGCTGGAAAATTTTCCTACTTTTCTAGTTATTTCACTTGCACTTGTAGCGTTGGCGCGGTCGAAAACATTTTTTGGGCAGTTATTTCATTGTATTTTTTATTAAATTATCTAAAGTTTTGTAGTGTTTTTTATTATTCTTATTTTCAGGAGAGGAAAGCCTGTGAAGTTAAAGTGTTTTGGTTTATATAAGCCATGAGGTTTGACAGTCGTCACTACGATACAAAATTTTTGTGACCTCCGCGCCCCCCCCCAGACCCGAATCCTGGATTCGCCACTGACTTGTACATATCAGTCTTCAGCGCACTTCCCTCCGTTGTCAGCACCATTGTTCCAATGTTCTGGAAGCATTTGATTGGCGGTGTATCCACTCCCGAACAGTGTAGAAGTCTGCACAGCATATTTGCGGATCCTACATAGTAGGGAATGAGGTCGCTTCTCATTGGCTCTCAGCGTCACGTGACTTAGCTTACTTCTAAATGACGTCGTGAAACTAAAGCGTACTTATCAACACTAAAGGTTCGTCCTTTATTTGCTTTATTCTGCGTATCCACTCCCGAACAGTGTAGAAGTCTGCGCAGCATATTTGCGGATCCTACATAGTAGGGAATGAGGTCGCTTCTCATTGGCTCTCAGCGTCACGTGACTTAGCTTTCTTCTAAATGACGTCGTGAAACTAAAGCGTACTTATCAACACTAAAGGTTCGTCCTTTATTTGCTTTATTCTGCGTATCCACTCCCGAACAGTGTAGAAGTCTGCACAGCATATTTGCGGATCCTACATAGTAGGGAATGAGGTCGCTTCTCCTTGGCTCTCAGCGTCACGTGACTTAGCTTACTTCTAAATGACGTCGTGAAACTAAAGCGTACTTATCAACACTAAAG
>BGPR01020039.1:0-24474 GCA_013235015.1 Araneus ventricosus
TTTAGTTAGTAACCAAGCAATGGCTTGCAAAATTTTAAACTAAAGCAAAAGTTAACTCTTTATGAATGAGAGAAATAAAAATATTCATAAAAAATTGTGTAATTTTTTTAGAATAAGTTGCAAAGCATTTGCAGCTATATTAAATAGATGGATGTCACTAATAGATGGATTTTCCTGAACATATGATAATTTTTAATTAGTTCACATAAACACAGTTATATTTCTTTTTTAATTAGTTCACATAAACACAGTTATATTTCTTTGAAAAAACAATCATATTTAGAAAAGAAGTTATGCATTATATAACTTTCTAAAGCAAATTCATTACTAATCTACAATGAAAAAAATCAATTTTATTTATTCAGTCTTACTATCTATTTCTTCAGAGAATCTATCTGTAACAACTTTTTGGCATTTGAAACAAGTCATCCATGCATTTTCTAAATGTCAGTGTCGATTAAATAGCATAGCCTAAAATCAATAAAAAAAATCAAATTTCTTAAAATATATAAAGATATTTACCCTACAACGCTGAGTTCAACATCTAGAGTACATTCTTATAGGGAAGTATGAAGATGCGAGAGAAATGGAAAAAGCACTGTACCAAATTCATCCCCCCCCCCCAATATTCCAATAGTGGAAAAATTAAAAACTAAAAAAACACTCATCCCATGCACAATTAATAATAACTAGTTTTATGCTTATAAATGACCTGATCAGTTAGGTAATTATACATCAATAAGAGACAAAACTTTTAAAAATTTTAATAATCTTAATGGAAAGTAAATCTATAAGAAATCCAGATTGATTAAGAATTTCTCATTAACATTCTAAAAATGTATATATAAAAAATATAATAAGTGATAAAAATAAGTGTGATTAAACATTGGATAAAGATAATTTTTATTATTTTAAATTTCTTCCTGAACTTTCTAATGGATAATCTACAATGATAAATAATTTTCGAAAAAATAAAGTGGCATAAAACAATGTAGGATTTAAGATGAAGATATCTCTTATTATTTTTAATGTCTCAGGAATTTTAAAATTTGCATTCAAGTATAATATATGTCAAGGATATGTTCAGAAGGGAATTAGGTCATTTAGCAAAGTTTTGCAGAATGTGCATAGATATAATGTTAATTATATTATATGTATTAGATATAAGTTAGATAATTAAATTTTCATTAGATTAGTCTGACAAAACACAAGCATTTCGTGGACAGGCAAATTAAATTTTGCAATCTTTTTTCTCCCAAAGTTGCACTTCAAAACACATTTAAAACATGCATATTCGGTGCATCACTGGTATCAGGGTTCTCGACCTGGGGTTTCCAAAAAGGATCCTCTATTGATTTTGGATTTCTTTAGGGTGTACAAGCTCATGGACCTGATATAGCTCTGCTGACCTTCGGGGATCATTAACATGCATTCACAACTGAAACCAAATTTACATATACATTAAATTAAAAATAAACTTTGTGGACAGGCAAATTAAAATTCCCCCAAGATGTTCAAATATTTATTAATGGAAGTTAATTCTGATGAGTACACATTTTATCCAAGCAAAATAAACACATAAATCAAAAAAATATTTATAAAAACTGCAGATACTTTATAATTATTAAACAATGTCCAAAATATTAAAATAATGAAAAATTAATAAACAGTATTGATTTATTTTACTATCTGTTTAATTAATACAATTTTTAAACACGATCGATGCAAAAAAAAAAAAAAATCGCGTAACGTGGGGTTATTGCCATATTAGAAAATCAGACTCATTATTAATTTCCAATAGAAAAATATTAAAATAATGACGAATTCACAAAGAGTATTGTGAAGTTAAGCTACTAATAATTTTTGCACACAGTCGATAAAGGATTTGGCGTGAAGCGGTGTCAGAAAAATATCTGATCTATGAAATCCTTTAAAGTGCAATTTTAGAATTTGAAAAGGTTACTTGCCCATCATAATGCTTCTATCCACCTTCCGGATCGATGTTGTTAATTAAAAAGATTTAATAATCTTTTTTGGCTCCAAAATGCTTCCTGTGTTATGATGTATGAAGGACGCGAGCTAAAATAAAACAAAATGTCGGCTGATCTTGTCGGGTCTAGTAGAAACAGAGATAAGGAAAGGTCACGTGATGATATTAACCAATGATTTCTCAGACACCCCCTCGTGAGTGAAACAGTAATTAGAAAACACTCCGTAAAGGATCGAACTAGAAAGGAGAATTCCGATTCCGTGATCTGTTTTCTGACGGACAGGAAGTGGGAACTGGTTTGCGGCGATAAAAGTGTTCTAAGGAGCGATTTTTCGTACTAAAAGATCGAAAAAGAGAACTTTTTCATTCGCTCCCTTTTGGAGTCCAAAAATCGCTCAATTGAATTTAGCGCGAAAAAAATTGAAAGAATTTGATGAATCTAATATAAATATTATATGAATACCATTAAATCTTAAAATAAACTTATTTTTAGGACTTAAATTGTCGCAGTTTTCACAAAAACAATGAGAATTAAATTACTAGAAAGATTTTCTAGAGAAATATTCCAAAACATGTTAAAAATTAAATTTTAAGAGTGACGTTTTTGATCGCGTGAATTATGCTTTATGTTGTTTGTTATTTATACAAAAACTAACTGTGTTGTGTTTTCCTAATTTCCTCGACCTTATAGGTGTAGCTGTAGAGAGAGGCTCTTGAGACGTTGTCATTGAAGCAACTTAATTTTCTTTCAAAGTTTTACTCGCGTTCTGCATTATTCGAATAATTTCGATTTTTTGGTGTATTTATATCAGCTGCTAAATCGGGAACAAATGTTAAAATCGATTTAAAGCGTTCATTGCAAGGTTACTTGATAATATAAGGTTAGGTTCACAGAGAGCGGATGCGTTGATGACGTCGGATTGGGAGCACTCCTCTTATTCCCAATAATACGTAACGGAATAAATATCCTGTTTGAGAGCTCTTTTAGCAGCAGAAAAACGCTTTCTAAGCCTGGCGTTTTGTGGAAACGTTGTCAAAGAGTCACACATTACGAAAGAATCAAAATTTAGAGTGTTAAATCGAAATTTTTAATAAAACTAATGATCTTTCTGATATGGTCTCTATGCAAGAAAAAAAGGGGATAGTTACGTCTATGGCTCCTAATCTTTAAAAACAACTTTAGCTGAGACAGTGGATGATTTTTAAGAAATTGAAGAGTTAAGAATAATTTTACTTGCGATTATAAAATACAAATTCGTTAAAATAATAGTGTTTCACTAACTTCATCTAATAAAAAGCGAAATCAAATAATGCTGAGAGAAAATTTAAAAAATTGCAACAAGAGAGAGATCTATTCCTTTGGATCTTTATGAATTTAAATTTTCAGAACATCAGCATCTTTCGGAAATGAATGAAAAGAAATCTTTTCATTTCGAATTTCTCGAATGCATTTAGTGTAATATTATGTAAATTAGACTGCAAAGTCAAAAGATATCAACAAAATTCTATTATACAGATGGAGAGTCGATATAAATCTTTCTGCATTTTACGTCAGTTTAATCGCTGCTTTTCGTGTCCATTGCACACTAGGGTGGATCGAAAATTTTTTTTTCAGAATTTCAAAACCTACCTATGCAGAAAAGATGTTCTATGGTATGGAGATTAAGAGAAAAATAATAAACAAATTTAAATTCTAAATTTAATACTACCGAAAGGGGGTTGAATTTTTAAAAACATGGAAAAATACTTAATTTTGATTATTGGTTATACGATTTTAGATTCGAAATAATTGTTTTTTCTGCAATATAAATAACCAAAAGTGATGATTAATGAGTAGTGAGTACTAAGTAGTGAGTAAAATAATGTACATTGCAAAATTTTATGACTCAGCTCCCCCTCCCTACACCGTCAAATCAGTCCGGTTAAACAACTAGAGCAGTAGGCAATCCTATCTTTTTTCTGTCTCCTGCTTTATCCTTGGTAAAAGAACCTGGCTCTGAGTACATCGGCCTCGTGTCTGTAAATTTCGGGAGAGCGCAAATTATTGGAAATAACATATATAGTTTTTTTTGTCATGCGTTGACAATGACATAGATGTAACAAAGTTGGTTACGACGGAACATCTGTCAACACAGGTGTCAAAGGAGGTATTATACGTAACATGGAACTGATCCTGAATCGTCCACTACAATGGCTTGTGTGCCAGTTACACGCCAACGAGCTTCCACTACGTCATCTTTTCGCGCACGTGGATAGAACCACAACTGGGCCCAGAAGCCTGACTGGCGAAATAAGAAAATCGTTGGTCGGATGCGAGAAGCTACCTGTAGTTTCATCCACGCCAATAGAAAACACGCTATGTGAAGTGACTAACAAGAAAGACTTAAGTACTGATCAACTGTACTTAATGGAAATTTGTGAAGTCATAAACTGCTGACATTGCAGAGAAAGTCTGTCGAAGATGAATCTGGAAAAGTTTGCCACTCAAGGTGGCTTAGAATCGCGAACAGAATTCTCAGGTTCAATGTAGCTCCCGAAAATTCATCCGAGGCTTTATTGACATTAACGACATTCATCGCAAAAGTCTATGCCTCTATGTGGTTCAAGATCAAAACGAAACCATAATTAATCTATGAGGCACAGCATTTGCATCAATGAATCGTTCTATCGTGTTATTTCTCGAATGATGTCATAGACCCTGTTATTAAAAGAAACTGATTTTTTGGCCATCCAGAAAATGTCCTGATATCAATGCTAGTTGACGACAGAAATCACATAAGGGAATTAGCCCTTCGAAGAATTCTGAAAGCACGCCTACTGCTCTAGTTGTTTAACCGGACTGATTTGACGGTGTGGGGAGGGGGAGCTGAGTCATAAAATGTTGCAAAGCACATTATACTACTCACTACTTAGTACTCACTACTCATTAATCATTTCTTTTGGTTATTTATATTGCAAAAAATAATTATTTCGAATCTAAAACCGTATAATCAAAATTAAGTATTTTTTTCATTTTTTTTAAAATTCAACCCCCTTTCGGTAGTATTAAATTTAGAATTTAAATTTGTTTATAATTTTTCTCTTAATCTCCATACCATAGAACATCTTTTCCGCATTGGCAGGTTTTGATTAATATTTTTTTTTCTTCTCCATAGCAGAGCGATCCACCGTATTGCACACTTAACTCAAAATTACAAGTCGAGATTTTTTTTTTTTTTGTTGGGGGGGGGGGGGTTACAAGATTATTAGCAGCTTTGGCAATCTTAGTGACCAAGGGGGGGGGGAGGTTGTATAGATGCCTCGGTCATCAGTTTTTAAAAGTAGATATTGAAAGGAAATAGTTTCTTTTTCGCAAGCGTTAGTAAATGTTGGTTTAAATTTCATTGCTAAGAAAAGGATTTCCCACCAACTCACTGACGTATGCTTTTTCCTTTGTATGCATCAGTAAATGTCTATTAAAATCATATTTCAAAGAAAAAAATTTGGTACAAAAATTACATGTGTATGATTTTTATTTTATATGTATCAGGAAATATTGCTGACAAGTACTCTGCTACATACGTCAAAAGTGTAAGGCTTATATTTCACAAGAGTCATCAGCAGACGATCTCGAAAATCCTAGGGCGACTAAGTACTATATCGCATCCGTAGGGTTTTTTATTCTATACCAGTCAGGTGTTGAGATTGTAAGCTTAGTGAACGAATTAAATCTTCACTGCACATATTTAACACTAGATGTCTTAGCGACCAGCTTGTTCACTAGAAATACTAGTTGCATATAATTTCAAAAATCTCTCTTTTTTCCCTTCAAGTTGATGTTCATTGTTCGTCAGCAAAGCATCTCTCAATTTTAATTTCTGATAGATAATTAATCCTATTGTTTTAGATCCCCACACTCCAGTTTGTTGTAAGAAAGTTTTTCCATCATTCGTTATATCTGGAGTTAAACCTTAAAGACTAACAAAAGTTCAAAAAATATGCTTTACATTGTAAATCTACTCATTATGCAAAGAAGGAACAGTATCCTCATGCCTTAGTTAGACGATACCAGCAAAGTGGACGATCAAATAATATTTGTAGAAATAAAAAGGTTGAATTTCAATACAACAAATAATTGCATATTATACGGGACATTTTTTAAAAGCTGTTAAAATCAGAAGAGGTGCGGAATATTCACAGTGGCGGCTCGTCCATTAAGGCTGCAAAGATCCAGCACCCCTCTGAAATTGTTGTAGTAGTCTGAATTTTCGTTTTTATTCTTATTTGTTTACTTTTCCACTCTGAGAGAGTTCGATGATGAACGAAAATAGGAAAAAGGTAATAAAAACGTGAAAAGAAAAGGTAAAAAGAATCAACAAGTAAGAGAAACACAGGTTGGGCTGCAAAGCGGTTATCCCTCGAGAGCATCAAAATTCCCATACTGCCGACTGTTGAGCGATGAATCGGAATAAAAAGAACCCTTTCTCGCTTTGAATTGGAGGTGTCAGAGCTGCATTTCCCCCAGCCCTGGCTTGACGCCTGTTTAGCAGTGTCTGATTGATTGAATCATCGTTAGAAGTCACTCTTTGAAAAAGACATGTAGGTTCTTTTCTAAAATATTATTCAGATGAAACTTCTTATAAGGAGGGAACAATAATTATTATTGTAGGTAAAAAAAAGATGAACGTTTGCAGATATTTAAAAATCGTCTTTCCACAGCTTTCGCCGAGTGAAAAATTTAACATGAAAAATGCAAGTCGCAATATATCGGATTTGAACAGAGTTCAAAGGTCTTCAAGCAGGAAATCCCAGTACTAGCGAAAGTTTTTTAAACACTGCTCGTTTCTTATCTGACGAGCCACCACTGAATGTGCAAATGATTACTTTGCAAATGCGACACCTCCACAACACGAGAAGTTATTATCGGATCTTCAGAAAACTGCTGTTGATGGAAATGTCTAAACGGGTCAGTTTTATTCAGATCCACAAACATATTAACAGAGTTCATTAATATAATTAATTAAATGCTATTTCGAAATTTTTCCATTATGTAAACCGAGATATTTCAATAATTGGATCCGAGACACCTTTTTCTATCTATGTATCGAATTTCATACCAAATTCACAATAGTTCTCGAGATATAAAATTAATTTTGCTTGCTAAAAACTCTTCCTAAATAGAGACAACCAAATAGGAACCGTATATTGAAATAGCAAACAAAATTTTTCTATCCGATCTTTTTCACTGAAACTTTGGAAAATTAACCAAACATGATTCATATTGATCATTAAGATGAGCATTTTTTTCAAATTCTAAATATCTGAAGAATCTGACAGAAAATTTGAGAATTTCAGTACTTTACAAAATATTCTGTAATCAAATATCTTTAGTTCATCCCGCCTAAAAACATTTTATTAACACCCACAAAATTTTTGTGAATGAAATGCATTGATTTCTGTGTTTTTAGACAAATATAAAATTTATTAGTGTAGGTAATAATATGGACGAAGTCGTTGGTTGCCGCATGCGGTTATTTTATAACATGGATAAAAGCTTTGCCCATCTTATCTTGTGAACGCATTTACTAGAGTATAATTCCGATTTGATTAATATCGACGAAGCATATGTTGTCGCTAGGGCGAAAATCTCGGCCGAGTTCTTGGATGAGCCATTCTAATCAAAGGGGGTGAAAATGAGTGGTTGAAATTTTCACTTCCTCATACCACCCTTACTATTAAAGATACAAACATAATTCAAATTAGACAAATTACTGTCTCATAAGAATAAATAGCTTTTGAACTAAAAGCCTTTAATTAGCTGCTGCTTCTTAGATGGTATGATCTGAAAAGTGATTTTCAACCCCTAAATTCGATCGCCTTTTAACCTATGCATGCGACACCTTATTGGAAAACTCACAACGTTTACATTCTCTTTCACAGCTCCAACCCTTATGAAATTAAAGGAGCAAATGACGGAGCGAGTGGAAATATAATTTTCTTCATATTTCCTTACAGAAGGGTTCAGCGTTCCTGTTCCGGCTTGTCGATAGGGATTTTATACACAAAACAGTACTTAAAATCCACAAAAGGGGAAAAAATCTTTTTCTTTTGTACTTTAAGAATGTATCTAAAATTTTTATACAAATTAAGGCCTTAAAATTCCATATTAAATATTTAAATTCAATATCTAATATGCGATATTCTTTTTCATATTTTTTTCCTGCAAATGTTTGAATTAATTTTTTCCCGTCATTCTTAACTTCTATTTCCAGTTAAAATATTGCCAGACCAGTTGATCTTTCTTGAGACACCGTCGATCGAGTGAATACTTTTATCAATGTCAATATTAAATAAGTTGCATCTCAAGAACAAGCGTCCCATTGTATCGGTGCCCCTAAGCAGTCATCTAACAGTAAAACCGGCCCTGATTTGACATGGCCCCTTAAAAGAATTTTTTATGATATTTCAAAGAAATAGAAAGACAAATGAGACAAACCGTTGAAAAGATACATTTATTACAAAATGAGGGTTTTATATAAATACAGCAACAATAATCACAAATTGATTCCGAGAATAAAATAAACAGATCTTTGTATGACATTTCACATGAAACCGAATAAATTTCCGGCTGATCGTGACATCGAATAAATATCGAATATTTTTTAATGCAAAACAATGAACAACTTTTAATGCATGCACAGCAAATTTAACTTTTAAAGAAATCGAAATTAATTAATAAAGTGTGATTCTTTAATTCAACAGTTTAAGAAAAAAAGAAAATAGAGAATTATGGCACTTTAAATTTAAGGAATTAATTTTCAAAAATAAGATTTTGCTACACATAGTTACTGTTTTCGTTTAATGATTCATATAGATAAGAATAAAATATAGTTTTGTCCTATGAAATTCAATGACACACATACCCAGAATTAATAGGAATCTTTCGATTTAAAATGTATTTGATATCATACACAAATTAAAAAGCAAGAAGCATTAATAAAAAAAAACATAATTAAAACACTGCCTTCCATTACAAAATTTTACAAAGCAAAAAGAACATTTGTTAATGTACAAATCCATTTCACTATTCCCAGTTCTTTTCTAAATATGTCAACATATGAAATTAATAATTTTTTTCGCAAATTAGTATTTTATATCAAATCCAAATTTAGAAGACACACAAAAGAAATCCGTTGCACATGGAAGACACTTTTATTTTACATTCTGCAGTAAAATACAAATGTTTTCACCTTAGAAAAAAATATTTTTAATATAGTTTTCCAGGAAATTTAAAAAAAAAAAAAAAATCGGTATTTTTCTATTAGCGAAGACCCAGGCAAAACCCTGCCAAATTTTAGCAACGAATAAGGGCGTTATTTCGTTAAAGCCAACATTCAAACTTGGCGATGAATGGCACTTTGGATTTTCCATGGGGACAAACTGTGCCCAGAGAACATGTATAAGCTGCAAATTAAATTTTTCAGATGAATTGAGGGAAAACACTTGGACGAGTTGGTGGTCCAGTGGACATTCAATCGCGAGAACTTCTTAGTATTATAGTCTTTAAATAAATTCAACCCATTCAAGGAACTATGTATATACATGGGAGCTATACAAATCAGTATATATGTTAAACATTTATATTTATACTTCATTTAATAGCTGAGAGTGATAAATGTTTCCCACGTTACTTGAGTTTGCTACACTAGGCAGTCGTGTCATACGCCGAACCTTCTGTTCCCCCAGCGTTAGCATCGCTCATAAATGTATAAAAATATATATCAGTAGATTCAAAAAAGTGTAGACTACAACATTAATAGAATGGATTTTCGCAAAATATGACATATAAAAAAATATTGCGTAAAATTCAAAAGTTTCTAAGTAAAAAACCTTATTTTGCGCATATTTTCATAAATTAAAAAAAAAACTAGTTAACCATTTTTGTACCCCATTTAATAACGAAGACAAAAAAAAAAGCTGAACTTGATCTGATAATTAGAAGCAGAGATCTGGCTTTTTGTAAGCATTGCCATTTTGGACATTCTAGGTGGGGGGAGAGCACAAGAAGGATTTTTGGTAACTTTTGTTAAAATGCTCCTCTGGTAGGGGTCTATAAATGGGGTAAAATTCAGCTTTACGCAAATTTTTTCCCAATTTGACTATTTTTGGGTCTTTATGGAATGAGCTATCGGAGGGCGTGTATATGCTGGAGAAACAGCGAACAAATATTTACAAAATTCTCAGAATTATTTTGAGAGCTGTTTCGTAAGAAAAATTTAAAAAATGGTGTTTTTTAAAATTTACATCTATATACATTATATAAATTGAGAGATACGCGCCAGCCGAACCAAAGCTCTCCCGATGTCTACTGAATCTTTTTTTGGTAAAAAACATTTCTTATCTCTCTCAGATATTACTTAATTCCAATTAACTAATTGTCTTATATTCTAGATTTGACTTAAAATTAGTTATACCAACGGATTCATCAAGTTGCGTTAGAGTTATATTGCAAGTCAAGTTATAAGAGTGGGCTAAGATTCTTATTATAAAATGAAATATGCGCAACTTATAACTCGTTTAGCAGCAACATTTAGGATGATATAATATTAATTTGAGTCAAAAGGAAAAAGATTTCAATAAAATTGCATTATACAGATGAGGATCCAAAGAAATCTTTTTGCGTTTTACGTCAATTTATTCTCTGCTTTTCGCGTCCATTACACATTTAAATGAAAATCATAATCCGACATTTTTGTTGGGAGGGGGCGCAGAATTATGTGTTTTCGCCCAGGCGTAAAAATTTGTAAAGACGACCCTGACACAGCTAACGGAAAAGTACCAAAAATCAATTTTTAATATCTATTCAAGCGCTTCAAATAATAATGTTGGAAAACAAATCGAAAAATAAATAGATACACATCATAAATATGATCATTTAAAAATATTCGTTCGTGTTCGTTTCAACAGCTTCTCAGTAAAATGAAATATGGGTGTTTGGGATCTGCACCTTGCCTAAAATGCACACTACAAAATCAATGGTGAAAAAAATCGCCGAGTCAAACATTCTATTAAACCAGTCAGAAAAAGATTTGCTAAAAAATCATTCCCACGGTTACACTTTCGCATGCATCATAAATGTCCCATTAAATTTTGTTTCAGAAAAAAGCTTTAATACAAGTCAAATTCCTAGGATTTCTCGTTCGAATGTGTCTTCAAATTTCCTTTCAGAGAAAATGTATTACCACAAAACTCAAATTCCTACAGTTTCTCGTTCGAATACGTTAGTAAATGTCTCTTTAAATTTTCTTTTCGAGAAAATGTTTGAACACAATAAGTCAAAACAGTACAGTTTACATTTTGTATACAGATAAATATTTTTTTAAATAGGCTTCTGAGAAAATGCTTAAATTAAAAGTCAGGAGTTTCTATTCTATGCACCATTAAATGAGTGTTTACTCTTGCCAAGAAAATGATATACTAGATGAATCGCAGGAGTATGGATTTTCTTTCGTATCCGTCAGTAAATGACTCTTTACACTAAGTAATGTACGTCCGCAAGCAGTTTGTAGGTAATGTCTCTTCTTCTCTCTCCTTTCATCAGAAAATGCTGTATTTCAAGTACCACAAACACATGAATTCTCTTTGTCACGCGCTACTAAATGTTTCTTAAATTTCTCTAATGAGAACACACTTTCATAAATATGTCACATGCATGTGTTTACTATTTCGTATGTAACAGTAAAAGCCTATCTAAATTACTTTGTAGAGAAAACATCTCATTAAAGATGTCGCAGACTTAAAGTTAAGCTTTCATGTGCGTCAGTATATACTATCAAGAAAGGAGTTAGAAAGAAACAGACTACTACAAAAGAAAGTTTTGGTGAACTTGTGAGAGTCAGTAAATGTTTAATTAACAATGACTTCAGAGAAAAAAATACTTCAGAACAAAAAGAAGCATCGTACAGTTTCTGTTTCATATATGATAGTCAATGTCTATAAATTCTTCTTCGATCAGAAAATACTTTTATTACAATTTATCACAAACATATAGATTCTCTTACTTAAGCGTGAAGTAAATGTTTCCTTGTAATATTTCGAATAGAAAACGCTTTGTTGTAAATATCACAAACATACGGTTTCTTTTTCCGTATGTCAGTAAATGTCCATTTAAAACTCTCCGCAGAGAAAACGCTTTACAGTATATATGGCAGGCATACGGTGTATCTTTCGTATGGGTCGTTTAATGTTTCCTTAAATCACTGCGATCAGAAAACGCTGTATTGCATATCTTGTAGGAATGCGGTTTCTCTTTCGTATGCGTCAGTAAATGTGCCTTTAAATTTCCCTGCCAAGAAAAAGATTTATTGCATATCTCGCAGGCATACGGTTTCTCAAAGGTATGCGTCAGTAAATGTGACTTTAATACTCTCTTCTGAGAAAACGCTTCATTGCATAACTCGCAGACATGCGGCTTCTCTTTCGTATGTGTCAGTAAATGTCTCCTTAAATTACTGCTATCAGAAAACGCTTTATTGCATATCTCGCAGGAATATGGCTTCTCTTTCGTATGCGATAGCAAATGTCTCTTTAAATTTCCCTGCCAAGAAAAAGATTCATTGCATATCTCGCAGGCATGCGGTTTCTCATTCGTATGCGTCAGTAAATGTGCCTTTAAAATTCTCCTGCCGAGAAAAGATTTTGCATACCTCGCATGGCATGGTTTCTCATTCGTATGTGTCAGTAAATGTCTTCTTAAATCACTGCGACCAGAAAACGCTTTATTGCATATCTCGCAGGAAAACGGTTTCTCTTTCGTATGAGTCAGTAAATGTTGCTTTAAAGTTCCTCTGAGAAAACGCTTTGTGCATATCTCACGGCATGCGGTTTCTCTTTATGAGTCAGTAATGTTGCTTTAAAGTTTCCCAGAAAATGATTTGTGCATATCTCGCAGGAAAACGGTTTCTCTTTCGTATGAGTCAGTAAATGTCGCTTTAAATTTCGCTGCAGAAAACGCTTTACATCATATCTCGCAGGCGTAGGGTTTCTCCCCCATATGCGTCAGTAAGTGCAATCTCAAAGCTCCCTTCTGGGTAAACGCTTCATTGCATATCTCGCAGGCATGAGGTTTCTCTCTCGTATGAACCCGTAAATGTCCGTTTAAAGTTCCCCGTTTAGGAAAAGATTTATTGCATATCTCGCAGGAAAACGGTTTTTCTTTTATATGAGTCAGTAAATGTTGCTTTAAAGTTCCCAGCCGAGAAAACGCTTTATTGCATATCTCGCAGCCATGCGGTTTCTCTTTCGTATGAGTCAGTAAATGTTGCTTTAAAGTTTCCTGTTTAGAAAATAATTTATTGCACATCTTGCAGGCATGAGGTTTCTCTTTCGTATGCGATAGTAAATGTCTCCTTAAACTTCCCTGCAGAGAAAACGCTTTATTACATATCTCGCAGGCAGGTTTCTCTTTCGTATGTGTCAGTAAATGTTGCTTTAAATTTCTTTGCTGAGAAATAACTTGACTGCACATGTTGCAAGCAAGCGTAAGACCTCCTTTGTATGCGTCAGTAAATTTCTCATTAAATTGCTTTTATCAGGATATGCTTGAAAGTCGATATTAAAAGGAAACTGTCTCTTTTTCGCAAACGTTAGTAAATCTTGTTTTAAATTTCATTGCAAAGGTAAAGATTTACCAGCAACTCGCAGACGCATGCTTTTTCTTTTATATGCATCAGTAAATGTCTATTTGTAACATATTTCAGAAGAAATCCTGTGCTGCAAAAATCACATTTGAATGATTTTTATTTTATGTGTCACAAAATGTTGACAAACTGCTCTACAAAATATGTCAAAAGTGTAAGGCTTATATTTTACGAGAGTCATCAGCAGACGATCTGGAAATTCCTAGGGTTACTACGTTCTTCCATTGTATATATCGCAGCCTTAGGGTTTCTTCTTGTATACCAGTCAGATGTTGAGATTGTAAGCTTCGCTAACTAATTAAATCTTTACTGCACATATTTAACACTAGTTGTCTTGACGAACAGCTTATTAACTGGAAATACTAAATGCGTAAAATTTCAAAAATATCTCTTTTTCCTCAACTCGGTGTTCATTGTACGTGAGCAAAACAACTTTCGATTTCAATTTCTGATCGATTATTAACCCTATTGTTTCAGATGCCCACACTTTAGTTTGTTGTTTCCATACACCTGTAAAGAAAAGGACTTTTCATTATTCGTTATTCCTGGAGTTAAACCTTAAAGACTAACAAACGTTCAACAAGAATATATTTTACATAGTAACATGCTCATTGTGCAAAAAATTAACAGTATCCTTATGTTTTAGTTATACGATGCAGGCAAATTCGATGATCAAATAATCTTCAAGGAAATAAAGAAAAAAGCTTTAATTTCAATACTAGAAAGAAGTGCATATTATATGGGATAATTTTTAAAAACTATTAAAATTAGAATAGATGAGGAATGCACACAGTGATGGATGATCCATTAAGGCTGCAAGAGGCCTTGAAATTCTTTATAAACTTTCATTTTCGTTTTTATACTTGCTTGATCACATTTTCACTCCGAGAGTTCGATGATGAACGAAAATGGAAAAAATTAATAAAAACTTGATAAGAAAACAAATCAACAAGTAAGAGAGATTCAGCTTAGTGCTGCAAAGCGATTATCTCGCGTCTGCATTTCCCTGGCGACCTCTGGTTGTAATGTTCTTTTCGGTTTGATTTATTGATGGTATTTCCGATTTCAGTTCTGATGAAATCATTTGTTCCTCACATTCAACCGCATCGCAAAAATGTGTTTCTGTACGTTATTCACAAGTGTATCAGCTGCTCATTCATTATAGAAGCTTTCAAATAATCATTTATGGTCAACTTAGCGCGGAGCGATCGCATTAAAAAAAATGTTCATTTAAATCACATGAGATATCGCATTTTAAAAAACCCGGAATGTTTGATTCAAAGTGTTTTTGATCACTAAGGGATGAAATACAACAGTTTACTCCAGTAACAACAGTGCTCACAAATGGATTACAGTAGACTCTCTAATCCGACACATACGGGACTGGGTACCTGTCGGATTATAGAGTATCCAGACTATAGAAAAAATATATACTTCATTATACTGAAAGGGGGGAAGGTTTCAAGTTTTAACAGAAAAGAATGACTCATAGCCAAGTAACATATTCTAACAGGTGCGTAGGACTAGTGAGAGCGTCGGATTAGAGAGAGTCTACTGTATTTGATTAGATTATCTTCATCGTAATATCAGAAAGGTAGGACAATTTCTTAAATTTATTTTACTGTTTAATATAACTCGATATCCTTTTTGTTTTGAATATACGCATAAGGCGATATTTTAATTATCAATTTTAAAACAAATATTTAAATTTAATTAGTTTTTGACCTTCTATTAGATGACATGGATTTTGTATTTTAACCCTTTAATGGGCGGTGCCACCAAAGCTGTCCCAACTTTCTTAAGATTAAAAAAAAAAACTTGTTCTTGTTATAGTACTTATTATATTATTTCCATGGATATTCAAATGTTTCCTATATTTTTTAAAAATTACAGTACCATTCGCAATTAGTTAGAATATCTTAAATATGAGTTTAAATTCATGACTTTTTGATGATGAAAATCGTTTCAATTTGTAGTGCAACAAAATAATTCACAGAGTTTTTGATGCCAAATAAATCATTTAGATTCAATGAGTCTATTCAAATCAGAATCAGTCTTCAAAAAATCAATTTCCTTATCAATTATTACAATCGAAAAAAGGTAGATAAATTTAGCACACCGCTCACCTTGGGTTTGTCAATTTGTACATGGTAGCCCTGAAATTCCTTGATTAATCGCATTCGGTTTTGTTTGAATTATAAATATATATAGATTTCTTTATATGTTATTTTAACGGATTTTTTTGATTTTTTTATAATAATTACTATTAACTAATATCTCAAAATTAATACTTGCACGAAGGAAATATTTTATATTCTTCATAGCAGAGTAATATAAAACTATATAAAATAAAATTAATTTTTCAAAGGCGCACGCGTATTTAAACAAAAAATACCGTACCCGAATTCATTTTGAGAGGAACTTATGAGATAAGTATATTTCTGGGGTTTTTTTTATCATTTGATTTTGTGGGTTTTTTTTTTTTTTTTGTAAGGATACGAAAATTCACAGATCTTTCAAAATCCGGTTCTTAACTTTTCATTCTTTTTTGTGGGACAGAAATCGCAGCGTCTTCTCGGAATGACCCTCTTCAATTCATTGCTTTGCTTGAATTGCAATTTCATTGCAATGCTTTTGAAAACCTACCCGTGTTTCCTACGTCGAAGTCGATTGTGGTATAGTATAAGAGCTTTGTTCCGGTTACTGGAATGCATTCAAGGGAAGTTACAAACAGCGTTTCTTACGAGATAATTTACGAGCCGGAGTTTTGTGTCCAGTTTCTTTGCCATCATTGTAGAATGAATCCTTGACAAATTATCTGATTTACATTGCACAAAACCAATATCCATTATGAAAATAAATATTGAATATGTAAGCGGTATTTAATATTATGCCTGACAAAAGCATGACTGCAACATAATTATTGTATATCAGTGTATGACATCAGAGAAGTGGCAACAGTAAGATGTGTGCTACTTTGAATTTTATTTTTAGAAATAGTCTAGAGACAGATGAGTATGAATATGGTTGAATGATGTTACGTTGTACGCAGTTACGAAGTGTAATAGTTGTATTTTGAAGTTCTAATAAATGTTTGTTTTTATCTTAAAAGAAGTCTTATGAATGTCAATCGAGACCCCAAAAAAATAGTAGAAAAGCCAAAAATTTCTCACTTCTAAAAAAACCTCTCACGAAAAACTATCTTGTTAAAAAACTTCTCATGCCTTGAATCAAAACATGGTATAAAAGTAGCGAAAGAGAAGGATGCGAAGGAAGGCATATGCGACGTCAAAATCTACTCGGCCAATGAGAGTGCGTTTCGGATTGCATCATCATTCCTGCTATTTCAGTGCACCTCTCGCCCTCATTATATAAATAAATTTTTATGTAAAATTTCACTTGCATATTTGAAATTACAATGATTTTTTCTATAAATACGGATTGCTTTCACACGTTTAAAAAAAATGCTGAAGTTCCTCATTGGGCTAAAAGTGTTCTGTAAATTGAGCTTGTAACAACAATAGCATAGAAATTTAGCTATATTAACATTCCTATTTTTGGATGAATAACATAATTTTGAAACGGGGACAGATAAGGAAAATATCCGAGCTATCAGCTCCCTCCAAACTTCCATGCAACAACAGTAAAGGGATATTTCATCCTCGATATCAGATATAACATGCACTCAGTGGCGGACTGGCGAGGTTGCCCGCTTGCCCAATGGCAAGTGGGCTCCCCCTTAACAGAAGACAATTCGGGACCCAGGAAGAGTGGGAGAGAAAAAAAGCTTTTCTAAAGCAAATAAATAAAATAGTCCTGCACCCAAGGTTCATGTTTCGGCGTTCCATATCTGTCTAATTCGACCAGCCGAACAGCGGGTGGCTGTGCCTATTGAAGACACCAAATGACATCTATGAAAAGACGACACTCACGCTTTTCTTTATGAGTTTGGGGAGAGTTCGTATTTAGAAGTGTAAAGGGGCCTTAGTCTTATTGGTCAGTTCCATAGAGTAAGATAGAGATAGCCTATAGGGTGTAGGAGCGTTCCAACACTGAGACACGCGAACGTTGGCAAAAACGAGTTTGCCAATATCGCTGGAAACTTCCGACGTAATGTTATTCCTATGAAGTAAGCCTTACTTGCCGCGCGTCGAGCTGTCACTTTTTATGAAAAATGATTGTTTCGTGCTGTGCTTATGGGTGTACTAAAAGATCTGTCAAAGGGGGTCATTTTACATTTCATTGATTAGTTATCTGTATAATTTTTATTCTTATAAATATACATAAAATTGTTTTAAAATGATTTTGAATGCGTAATGTGCAGTGCTCATGCTGCAAAATAACTGTTATTTTACTTCGTATAATGCTTGTAAAGATTTTTTTTCTGAAAATAGTGTTATTTATAACTAAAGTAATAAGTACAAAAAA
Source organism: Araneus ventricosus (assembly GCA_013235015.1). NCBI lineage: Eukaryota > Metazoa > Arthropoda > Arachnida > Araneae > Araneidae > Araneus > Araneus ventricosus. Next base: position 18,097 of record BGPR01020039.1, read on the forward strand.
GCCTAAATTGACAGATTTGTTCTATCACTAATGCAATTAAATCGAATGTTTTGCTTATTTCTGTACAATGGCGCAGTTTGGCTATTTCTTTTCTGAAATTGGCGGGTTTTCTGAAATAAGCATAGTTTGTAATACGAACTTTATAAGTGATTGTTTATAAGGAAAAAATCAATTCAGCTTGTTATAATTCTTCAGAAAAATATAAAAGCTAAATCTGGAAAAATTTATGCAGTATATTAATTGCATTTAAGGTGTTTCTTAATCTTAAAATCGCAATCTTTGCATTTGTTTTCATCGTAATGCCTGCGGAGACTATATTTTATTTATCTAAGTAAATAAAATAATACTTTCTGTCAATGAAATTGTAAACTATTTAATTAATTGATTTCAAATTATTTAAAACATTTCATCTTCGCATTTTTTAATATATGTTTTAAAAAAATTTTCAATGCCAATCGTAATTTGCGTTCAATTCATTTCATTTTTAGATAGTTTATCTTATGTGTGACTGAACGAATTTTTAACCTTTTTTAATTAATAATACCAAAGGATGGTTTTCAAAATTGGCTTTGAATTGCGAATAAAATAATGAGATGCAATTTTCAGTTGTTTAATGTTGAATGTGAATAATTAACAAACATCGGATGCGTCAGAAAAAAGAAATTGATGAGTATTTAAATGTCAAAAGGAGTTATATTTCATATTAAATTAAAATAGTAAAATTATTTAATTTGGACTAGGTCCATTATTTTGCAACCTTTGCATGTTATGAATATATTTGTTTTTATTTACTGTCAATGCGTTTAACATTTAGTTTTGAGATTGAAAATAGTCTAATTAATTAATGCTTGCGTTGCTATATATAAGAACAAAATTATATACTATCTCATAAAATAGAATTTATTGAAGCATACATTGTCTTAATTTCATTGGTATATTTTTTATGAATGCATTTCAGCTTTCCCAAAGAAGAAGAAAGTTATGGGAAAAATAACTACGATGTGATAATTTCACATCAAATAACAGTACAAGAATTTGTTCGAAACATTTCGTGGCAAAGTGCTACGAAAAGGAACAGTTTGGAAACATATTTCAGAAACGGGTTATCTTTACTGTTATTTCCTTCAAGCTTAAAACCATTAAGTTTATAAAAACATTACTTAAATATATTTCATTTGATTAATGATAATATAATCCATTAAATAATATTATCAATAATTAATTAATTAATACTGATAAAAATCAAGACTTAAGTTATTTAAATACGATTTTTTTTACTGTGATTTAAAACCGATATTCAAGATAAATTCGTTCCCAAACATTTAACTTTATGAAAATTTTATGGCAAAAACTAAGGCCGGCGGCAAAAAATTTTGTTGCTAAAACCGTGGAAATCAGTCAGGGTACCAACCCGAACAACATATTAAAAAATTAACTCTACCCTAATTTTTGTGTCTATTTTCTACTATTTCAATGGACTAATACAGTAAGTTACTTTTCCTTTAGTAATTGTTCAGCTAAGTGGTTAAAACTCGCCAAACCAGTGATTGAGAGCCAAACCATGGTAAACACGAACACTCGGTTCTCCCCTCAAAGTTGCCCATCTTGGCACCCGCGTGTGGCTTTGTTATCAAAGGAGCACTCTCTCTATGTAGTATCTTATACTCTAAGGTCTGTTCTTTCATGGAAAATAATTAGTGAAAAAAGTGTTATTTCTGTTTTTAGTCGGAAGAGAGTAAGGACATACGTAGCGTATCTTGCAAAAGAACAGAGAAAAAAATGTTTCAGAGGTAAGCCGAAATTATCATTTCTCTATTTTTACATTGCTTTTGTAGTATTAAGTACTAGCTGCATTGGGCTATCAACTGACTCGTCCATCTAATTAATTGTCTCAATTTGATTATATTAACAAACTTTAAATTCGCCAACTTATTTAATTTTTTTAAGTTGAAAATATTAATTGCTACAAAAGAACGAGAAAAAAATTAGCTGTGCAAAGAAAAAAAACAGCAGATAGGAAATGTATTAGCATTTGAGATAAAATTTGAAGCTGTATGTTTTTCAGTTTAACGAACCTAGTGATGCAAGTTTTTACAATCAACTGTTAAAAATGTCTAAAAAACACGAGATTCAAAGAAGATTATTTTTTAAATTTTGCATAATTATAATTACAATTATTGCGAATTATCGATAAACTTTTAGTCTACCCACTTAGCGCACTTGCTTCTCGCCAATTTTTTTTTTGGTGCAATTTCATTATCTGAACAAATATTCTCTCCTCTCCATTCTTGGCGGCGCACAGTGGTCCAGTTTCGGTTTGTAGCGCGACAAAAATCGTAATTTAGAGGTCGGCAAATGGGTTTATTTTCTTTCGGAATTGGCAGAGAACCGTATGGAACCCTGAAAGCCATAAAGTTTTTTGTATAAACATGTAGTCTTTGGAGGTTTTACGGAGGTTAAAGTAGAAGAATGTCCTTCGAACACCTGAGTCGCGTTTCATGACCTCTCGGATATCGTTCTGTAAAGTCCTACATTGCTCTTTATCTGTCAAATTTTAGATTTTCATGATGTTAGATTCCAGGGCAAGTAAACAATACCGTTTTTAACATATAATTTTAATATTTTTCCATATTTTTATACTATATTTTAAAAGGCAATTTTTTTCACTAAATTTTCAAATTTAAAGTGAATTTAAAAATTTTGCACAACTTTGCACACCTTGAGACTACCTTAAATCATTTCTACACTCTATCTTCTATAAAATGTTTGAAAATTAGCCCTGAGAAACCCGACATTTTCATTTATTTTATTTTTTAATATCATCTATGTCAGTGAAGAATTTTCACTTTTTCCTTCAACAACACAAAAATAAATATCTGGGTAAAAAAAAACCCTGTTGAAAGACTAAATTAACTTGTTCTAGCCCAGATGTTAATTAATAAAAATCCAATCGTCATTAATTCAAAAATTTTATTAAACCAGCGGGAGTGGCCTCCACTAAACTTTCTCGTATACTTCTCAAACATTTGTCATTTCCCTTCCCCCTGCGTGGATAAAAAATTCGAACCAACTGTAACCCAGAATGCAATGACTATCAGAAGGTTTTTCATTGTAAATTATAGTGATAGTAAAATATTTTGGTGAAGAATCATATTCCAAGAGATGCGTATATATTAAAACTTAGCAATATTTATTTTTTTTTATCAAACTCTAGCAATGCAAAATCAGCGTGCGGAGGAGAAAAGGAGCAAATGACTTCGTTCCGTTACCGCAGAATAGCTTGCGCATGCGCAGAGATTACTTCCACTACGCAAGTAAAACAAGGAAAAGCGACATAATCCATCCACGTGCACAGATTGCTACGCATGCGTAGAGAGAATCGGATTAGAAAAATTAATTATGCAATTTGAACGCCTTTTTCTTAACCAATTGAAACGAAGTTTGGGAGCAGATCTATAATTAATGTTAGCTACCATCATTCCAATTTTTATTTATATAAGCCAATGGGTTGAGGAGATATAATTTTTACAAGTATGCGATTATACAGGCCGACAGACAGTCAACCCTTTGACGGATTTGGCCCAAAATTTTATACGAATCTACATTCATGACGATAAAACTGTGTACCAAATTTTATCCATCCAGCTATTCAAGTTTTTGAGTTATAGTGTTCGCATGACTTCGGACTTACAGATAGACAGACTTCCCGTAGACGGATTTTGTCCAAAATTTGATAGAAACTTAAAAATTATGTTTAAAGAGCACATACCAAATTTCATCCCCGTACCTCTAATAGTTTTCGAATTATTGTGTTCACAGACAGACACACACACAGACAGACATAATTCCAAAATTGTGTTTTTCGGACTCAGGGAGGTCTAAAACGTGGAGATTCGTCAAAATCTCGAGTTCGAATTTTTTGACGATTACAATACTTTCTCTTTGTATACTTCGTATACGAGAAAGTAAAAATTATCGAATTTAAGGGGGCAGATACTCAATCTAAAATACATTTGAACTTTTAAAGAAATAAACGCTGAATGGTTTCAAAAGTATTTTAAATCGATTTCAATATTTATTTCTGATTTAGTAGTTGACATAAACACACCGAAAATGCGAAAATTTTGAAATAGTTCAGAACGCGATTTGAAATTTTAAAGACAGTTTGCTTCAATGATAACCTCTCAAGCGCTGTCTTTAGTTACAGCTAAAAGTACGATAAAATGAGGAAAACTTATCACAAATAGTTTTTCATAAATAACAAATGGTATAAAACATAATTCACACGATGAAAAGCGTTACCCTTACCTATTACGCTTAAAAGTTAGTTATTAAAATGTTTCGGAATATTTCCTGAATTCTCAGATTATATTTGTGAAAACTCTGCGACAATTTTACTCTTAAAAGCAATTTCTTAAAGATTTAATGGTATTTATACTATATTAGCGAAATTCTTTCACTTTTTAATCGTTTTGAAAGACCTTTGAATTTATCGTACAATTATTTATTAGATATATTTTAGCATTGCAAATATTTGGAATGTTAAAAATAATAAAAATACCAACCAGACTTTACTAAAATGTCACAAATCTTATTTTTAAGCTATTTCCTTCAATTGGTAAAATTTATCAGATTTTTTTTATGTTTTATAGAACTAATTATTAACTTTTCCACAGATTACAACAGTTCCCTCCATAGAGAACAATGGGAATGAATTAAATAAGTTAATATAAATCAGGAAATATCCAACCGATTGTTATGAAATTTCATCGGATAGAACTAAAGTCCATTACCTTTAAACTGTGCAAATTTCAAGTCTGCTATTTTTAGTTTCGTTGCTATCATTTTTGTCTCGCTGGAAAACGAAACTGGACCACTGTACGCCGAAAAATTGGCGATCCTAAGAGGAACGACGTAAGGGCACCGTAGATTAAAAGTTAACCGAATTATAAAGTGAAAAATTAACTTACTCATAACAAATAAATGAATTACATAATCTCCAGGAAGATTATCTGGCCTAAGTGGAAAGATGAGCTTAAGGTCATTGCTAAAAAGTAAATTTATCAAAATAACATAGAAAATCTATCAAAAACTAAATTTATTTGAAGTAACGAAGAAAGAAAGAAAAAGACTGGACTTAAAGGAAAAAACTGGCGAAACAATGAAAATGGACTGCATTCTAACACAACAAAAGAAGTTTTTCACATTATAAGAATGTATTTTGTACAAATCTATAGTTTTGCTCGATCTTTATGAAATTTGGCACACATGCTCTTCAAAACAAGATGAAAATAATTGTCACCTTTTTAAAGTCCAAAAGGAAATTAAAACTTCATTTACTTAAAAATTAAGCAAGATTTTAGGTTTTTTTCGCAATATTTTCAAAAAATACTATCTAACAAAATGATTTTTGAATTATTTATAATTAAAAAAATATCTTTTTAATGATACCAGTTTAATTACAAATTACTGAAACATTACTGGTACAAATTACTAAACTCAAAATGATCCAAAGAAGTTTGTTTTAAAGGTTCCTGGCTCTTTCAACAGATGCCCTACAAAACAAGCATTCCTCCTTCATACTTTGTCGCTAAAACCGTATACGAAATATTTAACTTACCGAACAGGGGTAGTGAGACCAGGAAGGCCAGCTCCCCCCCCCTCCTGTTGGGGAAAATTTTGTACGAGGTATTCAACTGTAGTAGATAAATAATAATCTAGTGAAAATTTGAAACCAATTTCATTACACCTCGTTCCCCCCCCCTCCATCGAGCAAACTCTAGTGCCATTCCTGTCACGGATTTAAATTAAATAACTTTCATCATATATATTTTATACGTAGAAATTATCTTTTTTTTTAAAATAAGGGGTGATAAAAGGGATTCATTTTAAAGGTGTGGAAAAATTAAATAAAATAAAAAAATTTAGTAAATATATAATTATTATATATATATATATTTAAAGAAAAGCACACTACAGAGAAAACTCCATTTACAGAGTGCTGACAAACACACAAAGAACAGAAGTCACAATCAGTAAATAAAAAATAAAAAAATATGCCTTAGAAAGTAAAAAGTAAAACACAGAGAATACATAAAATCATAAAACTTATGCAAACGTATATATAATTAAAAACGAAAACACATAATCACAAAAATTTAAGACACACTATGACACCAAAAGCCGTATTTTTAAAAAAATTTAAAGTTCATTTCCAAAAGGCAAGGGTCAAAAAGTCAAAACACGCAAACTCCAAGTCTAATAAAAACACACCAGGAGTTTAAAAACGTAAATACACACTTAAGATTTAAAAAAAAATGCAACACTTAAGATAAAAATAAATCAAACACGGCGCCAAAAAACTGGTCGAATACATAA
>BGPR01020040.1:0-28383 GCA_013235015.1 Araneus ventricosus
GATGCATTCTATTTTATTTGCATGGTGATATTGTAGTCTTAGATTATAATGATTTTGATTTAAATATTTGTAAGTTGTGAAAACAACTTAAATCAGAATAACATAATAAATATTATTGAACAAAATTCTACAACAATATTTATAACTTTTAATGATACAAGACAATATTAATTAGTATCTAATTGATAAGTCTCGTAGAGAAATTTTAAAATCGTAATGTAAAGTATATTTGTTATTAACTTTTTATTACCTGTTGCCTTTAGATTATGGGCAAACTCCCAGAAACTCGTAAAATAACCTTCTGAAACAAAGATTCAGGGGAAACTCAGAAATTTGCTTCTCTCATTTTCGATTCAAAGTAAGATGCGATTTGTGAACCCTTTCGATCGCCAATTACGATGCCTACTCTTGTATTTCCTCATTCGCAATTAATCTAGTTATCAAGCATACATAGCTTGAATAGAAAAGGAGAGTATAACTATTTACCTGGTCAGTAGTACAGCATTCCCAGATAGCACGTAAGTCTGCAGCAAGTTTGATTTTGACTTGATATTGCCTTGTCATATCAAATTTGACGCGTCAAACTTGAAGCGAACTTGTGGAAAGTTCACCGTGACAACTAGCGCCACCCTCTCTTGCAAAGCCCATTTGCTACAATTTCGCCGAGACAAATAGCGCCACCTCGCTTGCATTGCAAGCTTGCAGCAAATTTGCAAAACAAGCGTGATGCAAAGATAGCACAAAGAGATAATTAGCTTTGTCTCTGTTTTGAAAAAACATCCGATTTTTAATAGCATCTCCTAGACCGTCCTTCTTTTTATTAATTCAATAAATCAATGATAATTTGTAAAAAAACTAACTTTTTTATCAAAAAAAATTTTGAAACATTTTCCATCTTTTTACTAAATATAGCATTCGCACTTTAAAGAAAACTATATCGCCTTTTCTGAATGTTGAAATTTTAGCGTTTATAAACAAAATTAAACCGAAAAAACAGTCAATGTTTGTTGAAAAATGAACTTATACATTTTGTCCCATTTTAAAGTAATTACTTTTGACCTCTAATTTCATAATTTATTCTACTAACAAAACGTAGTTATTAGCGAAAATCGCTCTCTCTTTGACTTCAAATCATATTCGCAACTCAAAAAATTAACGAAATCAAGAAAATTGTTTAAAATAAATCGTATGTGAATCGAATCGAACGGTGTATTAGCGAAATCTATCCTCTCCTCTCAGAGTTTAACTGCCCGAATGGTTAGAGCGCCCACTTCCCGAGCGCCAGGTCGCGAGTTCTATCCTGGGTTGTGTTCGTGCTCTGTTTTTGCTATAGTTTGCAATGCAAGCTTGCTGCAAGTTCGTCCTATGGTGACTTCGAGGCTTGTGTTAACTTGCACACTTGTGACAAATTTGCAGAAAGCTTGCAGATTTGCAGTGCAAGTCTGCTGCAAATTTGCTGCAAACTAAAATTGCTATCTGGGTTGGCGAGTCGAAACATTTTTTTTTTTCGCAATTCGACTCAACTCAATTTCCAGAAGTTGTCACTCAGTACCATTAATTCATTGATTTCTATTTTAAATTTAGCTAAAGCTTTGAGCCTCCGCAAGAGGCTTGAAATTTTCACTTCGAGAGAGTAGGCAAAACGCGATGCGTGGAATAAAAAAAAACGAACGAGTCTAAGAGTCAAAAACGCGTTAAGTGTGTGCAGGGGAGAGTGGGATAAACCGGGTACCTTGATTTTGGCATTATTAATTATCCTTTCTAGTGGACAAATTCTGCATTATATTCTACTAGTGAAGAAAAAAGAATGGTCATAGTTGCCATCTTGTTGTTGTTGAATTCACTTAATCTGTGAAGGTTTATTTGTTCCATGACGTCAACTCTCCAATGTTCGTTTCTTTTTAAATTATCCATACTTATTAATCATTACAATTATAGAAACAATATTTAGTCAGGCTCATTATAAGTTTACTAAGGATTAACATTCTATCAAACAATAAAGATTTGGTAAAACAATTGCGTGGTTCTGTTTCGTTTTTTATAATCTTTCCACTCGGGGTAAAACCGGGTACTAGGGGAAATTACGGATACCCGACCCAATAGTTAGACCAAGATAGTTGGCAGTTTGTGAGGGCCATTCCTATTTGACCTTTGAGTTAAATGATGTGATGAAAAGTATTTCCAATTTATTCCGATTTCCAATATTTTCTTATTTTTGTGATAATTTCAAATAATACAATGAACTATTTTAGTCAAAATTTTAAAAGGAATTGAAATTTATTTATTTCATTAGTTCCTCGCTTGCAATTAAACGATTTTTATTCATTTTTTCTCCTATAAAACTTTAAATGCATGAAAATTAAAAATCTTTTGCTCGAAGTCTTTGAAATCGTTTGGTTTTATTTAACGCGTCGACATTTCGGCTGAGTTCGTCTCTTAGTTAGCTTGAGTTTTAAAGAAGAAAGTATTGCATAGAATAATTTTTTATTTTTTTGCCTATGGATTGATTATTTTTCTTCTTATGCTTTTGGATCTGGATAATTAAAATAGTAGGAGAACCCAGTATATCTATTACATTTTTCCAATATATTGTTTTGCACATTTGTTAGATTCTTACATTTCATTTCGTCGCTATTCTGCTCTATTGTAATTTCCAACCCAGCAGTGTTTAAATTCGCTAGTGAGATTATTAGGTTCCCCGTCTCATTCCTACAACTTTTATCACTAATTTAGATACGAATTTTGGAACTTTTTTTTAATTGATTGTCTTTTTTCTTAAATTGTCAACTATTATAACTAGTGTTAAATCTTAAAAAATTGTTTTATTATTAAATTGTCACAAAAAATAAAAATGTATGCTGCTTTTCCGCTGAAAATCTAGTTTTCCATAATTTCCCATAAAGTTAACATGTGTACCCGGTTTTACCCCACGTTGGATTGACTTCTTTTACAATAAAATCATTAGCGAAAAAAATATTAAAGCTATGGCTTTTTCTGAAAGAAGGGGCTAGCTTCTAGATGTTTGCTTTCTTTGTCTAGAGCGTCTTTTTCTCGATTCTGGTTTTGAAAGAAGGTGAATATTTATATTTTCTTTTTGTCTCTTTATTGTTTTTGTTTTAAAGGAATTTGTGAAGTTTTTTCTTTTTTCCTTTTATCCTACATTCAGTTGTTGGACAGATTCAGGCCACATAAGGGAATAAATTTTGACTATCGTCATTCCTTTATACAGAAAATTTGTCCATTTTAGAACTTCAATGGCGTGTGATCTCCGAAGAAGTATCGCCATTCTGGTTCTTTTCCATTTTTTTCCATTTTGATTCTATTTCTTATTTTCAAATTTTGCTTTTATGCGTTTTAATTATTTGAGAATTTCTGTTGTTGAAAACTATAGTTTTTGTTGATTAATTTTAAGAAAATTTTGATGATGAAATCACTTAATTCTGCTGCGTTGAATGCGCATAAAGGTGTATTGTTATCATTATTATTATTGTTTACTTTTTCTATTTTTATATATATTTTCTTTTTAACTTAATTTTTGATTTTCTATTATTTTTCTGAAAGATGCATTGTAGTTTGATAAATAATTAATATTTTAGGAAAATTTGACAAGCTCTATGTCGTATAGCTTAGCTCCAGCAGGCCTTCGAATCTTAGGTACCCGGTTTTAACCCACTTTTCCCTATACGAAATTTTGGCTAGTTCCAAAAGCCTTCCAAGAAGCTAGGCATAGCATATAATGGCTGCTACTGACCATTATTGTCAATTGCGCTTAAAGATCTGATTGGCAAGAAAACAGCCTGTAAAGGCTTCCTTTTTTATCCAATGCAACTTCTTTTAACAAAAACCCCTTATATTTGACACGAATTTGTCATTCAGACCCACTTACCAGAGGTTTTCTTATAGCGTGTATCGATATTTACAGACCCTTTCGAACTCAAAATTCCAAGCCTCTTGCGGTACTTCAAAGCTTTGACCAAAAAATCTAAAATCAGCGAGCTACAGACATCAAGTGGCAACTTCTGAGCAGTGAGTAATATCGTATTTCGACAAAAGTCTAAAAAGCCTGCCTACTGTCCAGCCTGTAAGGAAAATATTCATCCTAAATGTCACAATTTAGTTTTATATAGAAATAGCGCACCAACCTTTGGGTCCTGGAGGGCCTGTTGGACCGTGCATTCCAGGCAATCCCATAAATCCTCTTTCACCTGGTAGTCCAGGGGTTCCTGGATCGCCTGCAAATGGAAAAGAAACATTTTAGTTGTGCAATTGTGCTTTTACTTTTATTTCCTTTCTTGCAATCGTTCTACACCTGGATGTCACAAACAACTGACTTTTTCATTCAGAAACAATCTTGTAGTTTTTGAGACAAAGCTAAAATGAGATAGTATGAAATTTTTAAACTCTGGTTTGCGATTTCTTATGCTGAAGGAGAAATCTCCCCCCTTTACCTCTAACGCTGAAAGAACTCAAACTGATTTTACTATAAGAGATTTACAATGCCACAATTGTACTTCAATTATCTCTTTCTAATTTTTGGTTCTCCGTTCCAACTTTTTGGATTGATATGCAAGAAGTCTTTCTGGTGCTGACCACAAAATCATCAAGAAATTATTGATGCATAACATAACTACTCACTTGTGAGGTAGAAGATTGATTTTCAGCGTTATCCATGTATAAATTAGAAGTGTTCTGACCTAGAAGTTATCATATACTTCTACAAGTAGTATATGATAATGAGTATAATAGAAAATTGTTGTTTTTATTTTATTTTATTTGTTAACTTCTCTTTTGTTAATTTTTTATGTTGTTTTGGGACAATTTTAATTGAAATTATTGTTAAATTGGCTGTTTAATTGATATTCGATACTTGATTGTTATAATTGATGTACCTTGCACTATTTGTCCTTTTAGTAACATGTGGGGCCCATAGGTGTCTTATATTGAATGGGCTGCTTCGTGGCGACCTCTCTTGTTATCCATATGGCTTCGGCTACGGTGTAAACGGCACGCTAGAATGCTAGATATGTGTGTACATACTTCTATAAGAGGGCATGTTTTGATTTTACCGTCACAATAGGGTGATAAATCTTTTACCCTGGTCCAGTTTGGTCCAAAATGCCATACAGATCTACAAAGTAAAGATCACACGAAAGTCTCCTTCCGCTTTTGAGATATCGTGTTGACATATACACAGACACACATAGCCCCAAAATGTGTTTTTCGGACGCGGGAATGTCTAAAGCGTCGAGATTCATTAAAATCTTGTGATTGAATATTTCGACGATTACTATATTTATCTTTGTGTGCTTTGTATACGAGAAAGTTCAAATAAGCACACGAACCCTCCAGGAAATGAAAAGTAAGTACTGAGACTGCAAGTTTCCCTATTTATGTCTAAGACTTTATAATGAAATTGGATTTTAGCATAATTCTCAGTAATGGGGTCGTGGTAACCTAGTAGCTAAGTCGTATGTTAAAGATTCGATTGCACCAAGGATCAGCGTAGAGAAAAGGTCTGGTTTACGTTTAAACCGTTAGAGTCAATTGTCTGACTTTCTGTCAGGTATGAAAGAAAGGAGAAGCTCTATAACAAAAGTGGACTTGAACTCAATTCTCAGAATGGGGCGGTGGCAACTACTGGCTGGATCGTTTGTTAAAGACTCGGTTACACCACAGATCAGCGTAGAACAAAGGTCTGATTTACGCTTTCAAGTATCTTTTTGCTGGTCAAGTATGAAAGAAAGGACAAGCTTTGTGTTTCAGGTATCATACTTGTAGTCTGATCACAGCTTCAAATTACAAGATCTTTCCCAAAATAGCAATCGTGCAGCTTTAAACCAAATGGAGCATTAATCTTTCAAAATCAAATGAACTCACATTATAGTTAACAATTTAAATTCATAAAAATAATTTTTATTTTTTAAAAAATAGGATATTTTCAAAACTTGTACTATTATGCTGTTATGTTTATATTTTAATGAGAATTTATTTTATGAGGAAAAAGAAATATGGTACAAAAGACAATTTAAGTAATACATATATTTATTGTATCTATTCTCAGAAATTTCACCCTTAAAACTTTGGTGGTCCAAAAATCAAGAAATATGTAAAAAAAGGAAGGGAAGGAAGTGTCTCTGGTCTACAAGTGATTGAAAACTACTATAATAAAGCATATCAGACGCTTATGTTGTTTATGTGCATACACCGAGAAGTCTATTACGTAACATAACAATTTACTTAGTGTGTTTATATTAACATCCCGTTTTGAAGAAACACCTGAGATATTAAGTGAACAGTGGGCAGAAGATGAGGATGACACCTAAGCCATCAGCCACAGCCACCACACCAGCGGAAGGATGTTTGGCCAGTGACATCAGATTTTTTGTGCAATAGACCCATATAATAGAAGATGAGGATGAAATGTCTGAAACCTGAGCCATCAGCCCCAGAGGAAGGATGTTTGACCATTGACATCAGATTTAATGTGCAATAGACCCATATAATAGAAGATGAGGATGACACCTGAGCCATCAGCCCCAGAGGAAGGATGTTTGGCCATTGACATCAGATTTAATGTGCAATAGACCCATAGAATAGAAGATTTACTACAGCGGAATTCTCTCGCTGTATCAAATTTTTGTGGAGCTTACCACCAGATTACCACGCCCACTATAAAAATCCGGAAAATAATGCTATAAATTTTTCACAGAATAGATATCATGAAACTAATGTCCATCAGTAGTGAAGTCGCAAAATAAGCAGTGCTTATACGATCTATAAGCAGTTTCGGAAAGCTCTAACCTGTGTGTCAAAAATCTCGTTGTTTTAAGGACGTTTACTCAGTATTTTGTTATTTATTTCTCGTAAAAAATGTAGTGTCGGAACGGCGTTCCGGCTCCACTAAACCCCTGATGTCCATGCTAAATAATAATACGTATGTGATTCCTTTTTTTTAAAAAAAAATATCCTTAAAACCATATTTGCCACGTACTTTCTCAGGCGTTTGAATCTTAATTTTAAACAACTTTTTTTACCTTCCTACACAAACAATATTTATTTCCACGCGAGAAAACTAATGAAATCCTTGTTCACAATTCACACCTCCTTCATCGCAATTTTCTTTCATGAAATCTTGTTCCGAATCAGGATACGACAATTCCTCAAAGGACAGCTTTTTGCTTCTCTTCACAGAAAATTTAATGGAAACATGCTCTCATTTCAAACAAGATCTAACTCGAGCAGTGCGAAGCAATCGGACAGCTAGACGGCTAAAATGAAAGTATATTTTAAATATGTTTATTTTTAGAAACGCCTCAGAGAAATCGATTACTTTAATGTTGTTTAACAGGGCGAGTTCACATCCGAAACGCACAGAACGTCGTTAAAATACATTCCGAATGAAAAGAAATGACTGTCACTTGTAATGCTATGGTATTCCAGGCAAGCATATATTTCCGATGCACACATTTAACAATTTCATAGATTCTAGTATACGAAGCTTGATTTTATTATCTCTAGTTCTAGTATTTCTTTTTTGTAGAAATTTCATAGAAGAATGCAAAAAATAAATTGTAAAGTATTACGAAATATAATCCTATTCTCAGAAAAGGAAACACTGTATTTCAAGATGTCTTTTCACATAAGTACATGATTCTTGAAACTCGTTAATAGTGACAATTTTTTAATAATCTATGGATTACTAAATTTTAAATAGCAAAAAAGTCAGACTAACACATGAACTTATATGAAATAAAAAATTTCCTTATCATTAGTGTTTGGAATTTTGAGGAGTGTTAAAAAAATCTTTTTTATGGTCTAGACATTCGAAATTATTACATTTTATTCAGGTATCTAAAAAGGAGAAAATACATGCAGTTATTTTTCATATCATGTCAATTAAATTATTTTTAAAAGCATATTTATTTACGCAGACATGTTTCTAAGCTTAAACTCATGAAATATACTTGTTTGAAATGGATTTATGCATGCTCTAAAATTTCAGAATTCTTTCATGGAACTCATAAATTTAATTCTATTATTTCGAATTTTTAGCATTAAGTAAATATTTTTGAACTCTAACACGAATTCATCGAACATTTTAAAAATAAGTACCAATATAATGTATTATAATTCTTTTGTAGGAAAGCATCATGAGATATTTTTCAAGTAGCCTTTTGTTTTCCAATTACTGGAAAAATAAATTCTTCAGAATTAAATAGCTTAAAGCTTTGCTGCTCAAACAACTTTTATAAGCAATTTATAAACAATTACATTTATCTAATGTAGAAAATAGCATTCGAAACCTGCTTAGAAAACTTAAAATGCATATCGTATTATAATGCATACTTCAAGCAAGCGCTAAAACATTTGATAATAAAAGTACTTCATGCAATGTTAGAAAACCATTTCGTTGATACTAAATTAAAGAATTATTTAGATGATTCTTACGAATACAAAGCTTTACTTCAAATAAAATGCTATTCCTCATTTGAAATATCAAGAGTATAACGGATTCAAATCACGAAGGTCACCTTTGTATTTCGTTTTAAACTTTAAATAAATAGAATATTAAGAATTAATGGTAGAATATTATTATGTTGCTTTAATCAAAGAGAAATGTTTGTTCTAACTCTTCTAAAAATTATGCTTATCCAAGCTGGACCGGGAGTTTAAGTCATTCCTTTTATTTCTGCAAAATTCTTTGGCAACAATACAAGATATATTTTAACAAGCTTTATTTTTTCAATTTAACGTAATTATTTAAATTAAAAACCTGGATAAAATAAAGGTAAATAAATATTTGAAATTAATAAAATTAAATAACTGAATGGTAACAAATATCTTAAAATTCATTTCCCAATATATGCAATTAAATGCTTTCTTTTAAAGCATTATGCCTATGGATTACATTGCTCGTATTTATAAAATGAATACTTATAGAAATAGTATTTTGTGAGTTTCATTTGTTTATATCTATTTTTCTCTTCCCTTTGATTTATATTCTTTCTACACATGTCAAAAAAAGTTATTCTGATAACTCTTTTCCCTGCTGGCTGATTGTGAGAACGTATAGTTTTAGTAGGTGCTCTTAGCATATTCTTTAATCTAACGAAGAAAAGCTATCTTTAGAAAGGCTATCCTTACGGACTACAAAGGGCCTTTCATGAACTAAGTATTATTTCTGTGGGCATTAATAATTTTCAAAATATGTATAGATAAATGCTTCTATGTTTTGAGGTCTATATTTTGACATCCTAAACCTTATTATATTTAAGAATAGAATGATTAATAAACCCTTGTACAATTCTATTTATTTGAACGTTCAGGTTTAATGTGGATGAAATCTTACAAAAACTATTGTTCTTGGTATGAGCTCCTTCATGGTTCTATGACATGGACACTATTTAGTCCACTGAGTGTATTAAGGTAGAAATGTTAAACAGAATATCATTTCTCCGAAACAATGACTTTTCTCTTGCATTTCAAACAATCTGTCCCACTTACATACAAATTCTGCAAATTTAAAGAAGATGGTATTTTGTCATAAAATTAACATTCAGTATACATGAAAATTTATTATTTAAAAATGCTTTGATAAATTCTGAATTATTATTTTTTTATTTTTGAAAATTTGCCTTCCATTCGTCGCTGAAGAAACAGGAATTGCTGAACTACCTTGAATTCCTGGTTTCCCAGGCTTTCCAGGCTTCCCTGGCTTGGAAGGCCCTGGATAGCCCCTGGGTCCTCGCAATCCTCGTACGAGCTCCTCGTACCGATCTGAAGGGATAGAATAAAGAGATTGGCCATGCATTATCACTTTAAACGAGCAAACAACGCCGTGCAGCGAGGGCTTCCAGGACGATCAGGTTAGGACCATGCAGGCAGCGGACATGCATTATCATCGCATTATCTTCAAGCGTTATGTGGAAAATATACCGATGCAAATTTCTTTAAAGTTAGAAATCTGTCCATGACAGCAAAGCAACATATAACAAGGATTCTATCCATGCACTTAGCGCTTATTTTTTCTTCCTTATGTTGCGAATTTGCATTTGACGAAGTATTAGAAAACTTTCGAGTTCCGAAGTTTATGACTGAGCTATTAAAGAGTAATAAAGAATATTTAATTTTGAAAACATTTAATCATTAAAAAAAATTGTATAATATGTTGCGTTGTAATATATGTAAAACAAAATATAATGTTTTGAAAGAAAGCTTTCAAATTAAGGTATCCGACTGGTTTAAAATCGTCGTTTTTGATGAAATTATCAAAAAAGTTTTATGACTTAATTTTGAAGCCTGTTTAATAAGCTTTCTAAAACCGTCTCACGTTTTACTCTATGTGAATTACAAATGGAGTTACAGCTGTTTTATTACCAAACTGTAAGCATTATTTTAAGGTGCAT
Source organism: Araneus ventricosus (assembly GCA_013235015.1). Taxonomy (NCBI): domain Eukaryota; kingdom Metazoa; phylum Arthropoda; class Arachnida; order Araneae; family Araneidae; genus Araneus; species Araneus ventricosus. Next base: position 10,407 of record BGPR01020040.1, read on the forward strand.
GAAAACTTTAAATGCGTTTTCTGAGAAATGATATTTTTTAGGAAAGCTGTCGACCGTAACAATGATTTCTCAAAACGTTATTCAAGTATTGATATGAAATTTTCTGAGATTGTTTTCTGTAATATGCTTGATGTTTTTCTCTAAAAACTAAGGTCAATTTTAAAATCAAATAATATTTTTAGGTGTTTAAATATAAACGAAAAGCATTTTTTATGAAAAATTACCAGTTTAGTAACTACGTTCAGCTATATCTCAAAACTCTTTTGAAGTACAAGAAAGATTTTAGAGCATAACACAGATAACTGTCATAAAAATGTACTCCTACAAGGATTTATGTATATTTAGAATATGATTTTGTCTATGGCTGTTAGCGTAAAGCAAATATTTTAGTCATTTTTCTTCAAATCTCTCAGTTTTTTTTAAATATATTATTTTTAAAGATTAATTTTACAATATTTTCATAGTTTTAAAACATATTCAGTTCAAAAATAACATTAAAACACATATATAAGTTATTTTTCAAAAAAATGAAAAACACAATCGGATACCTTAAAGAAAATAATAATTATAAATATTTTTTTAATTTACAGAAATGAAATGAGCTTTAATTTGGTACTACATCTTGTTTAGACGTATAAATGAATCCGTTATTTTTGGTACAGGAGTACGAATAATAAAACATATCAGCTGTCGATTCAATTTAATTTGGTTCATATTTTCAAAAGTGTAATAAATAGCATCAGTAGTTCACAGCATTGCATTCTTCTTCACCATTAATAGACATTTCTTTTCTGTAAAATTCTGAAGTTAAATTTAAAGACAAAATATTTGTTCATGTGCCTTTTTTGTCATCTTAAATGGATTTTAAATATCATAGATCATACTTTGCATTCAAGAATAGAAAATATATATACCTCATAGAAAGAACAATTTTACTCTTATCTAAGTGAGAGAACTATATTTAAAGCTTTAAGAATATCACATTGATAAACATGAATTAAATATAATTACTTTTAGTTTCGTATCCATAATATTATGCTTATACCAGATTTATATCAATTCAATGTTATAAAAAAGATAACCTATTATTAGAAAAATATGGTTTACTATTACTGGTATAATAAAATATACATATCATTTTAAGTTATAAATTATTTCGAAAATATGAGATACAGTTTATATTAATTAATATTAGATAAAAAAATTAAACGCTTTAAAACGCATTCAACCTATCAAAATTTCAATATCAATTCTTTAATGTCTGTTGTAAGGATTATATAAAGAAATGCTTAAGCTCCTGAAAATTTTGTCTTATTTCCATTTATGTGTGGCATTCCAGAAAAAATGAAAATACCTGACGGTCCTTGTTGACCTGGTGGACCTGGACGCCCCGGCTTACCACGACCAGGAGGTCCTGGAGGACCCCTTAATTTCGCAGTTAATTCAGCTAATTGATCTACAATAACAAAGGCACACATGCATTTATTAATAAATACAGAAATTCATTTTCAAATGAGCCTTTCTTCAGTAAAATTCGACGATTATGGGTTACAAAAAGGGAGAATAAAATGATTCTGATTTAAAATGTACGTTTACTTATATAGAAGGCTCGGAATTAAAGTGAACAAAGTCTAGGAGATTCATTTCTGAGAAAACATATCTCAAAATTGATTAGATGCATTTGAAATAACAGTAACTTCTTATTGTTCTTGCTGCCTGGCGGATATAAATTGGACTATGGACTTCAATCATAACTACACAGAAAGTTTAACACTTCTGCAACACCATGGCAGTGTTTGAGCAAAATAGGCAAACTTGGCTTACTTTAATTCAGAACTTTCCATATAATACAAAACTTAAATATTTAATCGCTTAATAAATTAATGAGATTGCTATTGATTAATCAAATGCTAAGGGGAGTTGAAACCCTTATTCCAAAAATGTTAAATTGGCCACTTCGATGTACCTTTTCTCAAATTCTGTTACAGATTGATGTTTGAAATTTTGTATACATATAAAGTACATCTTTCTCATTGTACTGAAATGAATTTTTTTAATTCAAAAATTTATTTTTTAGAAATTTTTTGTGCGAAAACAAAAGATGTTAAATTGGATATTTCCATGTACCTTTTCTCAAAGTCTGTTACAGATACATGTTTGAAATTTTTTATACAAGTTAAATATACCTTTATCATTATATTGAAATGTGAGTTTTGAAACAAAACTCAAAAATGTATTTTTTACAATTTTTTTGTGTTAAAATAGGGTAAAATTTTACTATATCTAATTAAATACTTTATAAATTTATAAAAAGCTAAAAATAAACTAAATACTCATCTGAGTATAATGATCAAGGTGTTCTTTACTTGTATGAAAAATTTCAAACATGTATCTATTACAGATTTTAAGAAAAGTCTAATCGCGGTGGCCAATTTAACATTTTCGGAATAAGGGTTCCAACTCCCCTTAAGAGTAAATTCTGCTTTGTTCTGTATGCATATTATTAAATGAATTGAAATAACTTCATTATAGATATTAAACAATTAAGAAGCATCTTAATCAATTTCATATTTGCATAATTTTTAAAAATTAAATACTTTCATAAAAATGTCATAAATTTAGCCTTTGTCATTTCATTTTAAAATGTATACTTAAGATCCTCAAACGACATCAATGTGTTCAAACACTAAATTAAATATAATAAAACAAACGTTGAGGTTAAGTGAAACAAATGCTTTATATTTACTGCCTTAGCTAAGTCAAACACAAACTTTTTAAACATTTAAAAATTAAATAATGCCATTAGATATATCACAGAGTAAATAATTCACATTCCAAGTTTGACATTAATTAAATAAATTGAAAAGATTTAACTTTTAAGATAACAGAATGAAATAAAATCTTGATTAGAATGATGCAAATTATTTCTGTTTGCTCTTGCAAAATTTAATATTTCCAGCCTCTTTAACTTGCACATTTCATCTGATGTAATTAATATATATTAAATTGATTATCTCAATAAATAAGAAATCAAAGTTTCTTATTTCAAAAAATACTTTTAATTATCTGAAAAGTGACACTGTCGAATTTTGCACAACAATCTTCCTTATGATTAATTTATACACATATAGAACATATTTGTTCATAAACATTGAATGGGAATATCTAATGCATGGTTTTATGTAAAATAAGTTAACAATTTACCTCTAAGCACGGAGGCGCATATTTCTCTCATTTCTTCCTCTGTAAAGCCACGTCCCTAAAGCAAAATCCGCATATTAATGAAACTCATGGTAGTTCAAAATTAAAAATCTGAAAACATAGTTTTTCAAGTCCGAATTACCTTTCAAAGAATTAGTATCGCAATGTTATTCATCAAAACAAGGTGAGAAAATACCATTATTCTATTTACAAATATTCGCTTGTGAATTCTATGCAATATATTGTTGCAAAAGTCTTTCTGTAGGTGTATGGTGTAAACAGTCCAACACGCAGGATAATGGAGAATGAAGGTTTATTTACAAATATGCAGGAAAACCCGTAGCACAGGTACAGGAAACAATAGTTCTTGCACAGATCAGCAATGCAAACAGACAACAATTCACAGGTAATAACAGTTCAGCACTTTGATATTTAGCGACACAAACAATCAGCAAATAACTAATAACGACAATAACAGCACTTTCAATAGCGCTCAGCTCACCAGCTTCCTAGCTCGCACTGCAGACGAAACTCTAAAGTCGTTCCCAATGGATCAATACTACCCCCTCTGATACAGGCGCGGTCCTTATATACTCTCTCCGACAGACCGTGACATCACAAGGAGTTTTCTCGTATATTCACGCGTATTCCCTTTCCTAATAGAAATATCGAGAAAAGGTTGTATTTTCTGGAATCATCTATTTGTCGCCAACGTCACCAAAATGGTCGCCAAGGTCAGAGGTTCCGGAACAGTCGCTGCCGTCACTCCATGCTTAACCTTGTAAAACTCTCTTCTCAACCATAGGAATAACATTGCTGGGAAGCGAAATTCCATGTTCGTAACAATATATCAGCCGATTTCATATTGTTGATTCTATTCCTGTCACACATAAAATGTTTAATTTTCCAGTAAATGCATGCTTGAAACAGTGCCAGTTTCATGAAAATCAAAAAATTTGTATTTTAATGGAAAGGGCAGTTAAACTAAAAGCATTACTATTAAAGAAATTGCATGATTCCTCGAAATATGTTTAAGTTAGTGGAAATTAAGTTTATCACTGTTAGGTTTTGATTCAAATTTATATTTAAACTAGGAAATTGTTTATTCAACTTAATTCGTAGCATTCAGGTAAATATTTTATTCAACGGAATTCGTAAAATTTAGATACATATTTTATCCATCTGAATTTATAACGTTTGGATTCCAAGGTATAATCTGTAACACGATTTATTGTTAGTTGTAATGTGATTTTTATTTCTTCATTACTGGGAATAAAATGCCTCACATTGATAGTTTAAAGGCTTTTTCCTTAAATGAACAATTTAAGGAATTAATTCATTAATTTTTTCCCAAATCACGAAATCAATTCACGAAATTTCAAATATCCTCTTAAAATAGGGTTTCGACGAAGAAACTGGAAAGTGTTTTTTCCCCTTAACAAGGAATCGCAGATAAAGTTTATTTCCCTTTTTACCGGCTTTGATTTCCATCATTAGCAATAAATTGAATTATGCAATATGTATGGTGCATTGCAGAAAAGAAATAAAACTATATCCATGATGATTAGAGACCCTATAGATTTGCGCCATGGGAAAACGCCAACGATTGAGTGATACAACTGCCGTACTGCTCCTATGTAGAAGGGGAAAATTCTGCTTACACAGCAGTTGCACCGCCCTTAGAAATAAGGTAAAAAAGAAGCATAAATGTTAGAAAGTACTTTAAATAAATTTAATTTAACTAGTATAGACTAATAATATACGTAATATTAATTTAATTAACATAAAATAGAATTTAGAACATAATATAAATAACATTGATTTAACTAATACTGAACTAAATTTGAAACTCAATTTCGAATAACATAGAATAGAATTTAGAACGTAATAGAAATGACATTAATTTAGATAACAGATTCGAATTTAGAACTGAATTCAGTAAAACTTAGAATAGAATTTAGATCTGAATTTAGGATAACTAAGAATAGAATTTATAATAACTTAGAATAGAATTTAGAACTGAATTTAGAATAACTTAGAATAGAATTTAGAATATAATATAAAAAAGCATTAATTAAAAACTGACAAAGCATAAACAAACACAAAGGCAACCTCAAAGCATCAATATAAATTGGATACAAAAATAAAGTACCTTTTATCTAGTTATTTCGTCAGATATACGCCAGAAAATTTGAAATGCATTTTTAAGGGAACATGTCCCTGCAAATTGTTTCGCAACAAATTATCTTAAATGTTTCAGTAGGCTTTTTCAAATGATAATTCACTTAATTATACATTCAAATACGTGATGATCAGCATCCATTCAGATCATCACGTAATCTGCATTTGCAGTTTGGAGAATTCGGAAATTACGACGTTAATCGCCATATGAATGAAATACGATTCGCACCTATTCTTTAATTAGATCACCCCTTATCTATTGCAGTTAAGAGATAGCAGAGAAGGGGTCATCTATTTAGATAGATGGTTCGACTTTCAGACGTGAGTCATGGCAGTTAAAGTGTTAAAATAATATATGGTCGATATGAAAGACCATCTTTAGTAATAAAATAAATTAGATATTTATTACAAATCAATTGTTATGAATTCATACACTTGGTGAAGACCCAGACACGATTTCAAGTCAATAAATGTGTCAAGTATTCTTGTTATTATGTTTTACACAGCTGCCTTAACTAAGTCTTCCAGTAGGAATATAGAAGGGGACTATTCTAAGTTCCACCAAATTCTAACATTTAGAAACCAGAACATATCTTTCTTTTTATACCGATATTAACTAAGACTATAAGATATAACTAAGACTTTCGATAGGAATATGGAAGGGGACTATTCTAAGTTCCACCAAATTCTAACATTTAGAAACCAGAAAATATCTTTATTTTTATGCCGATATATATAACTAAGACTATAAGATACAACTAAGACTCTCAGTAGGAATATGGAAGGGGACTATTCTAAGTTCCACCAAATTCTTTTTTAACATTTAGAAACCCAAACATATCTTTAGTTTTATACCGATATATTTAACTAAGACTATAAGATATAAATAAGACTTTCGGTAGGAATATGGAAGGGGACTATTCTAAGTTCCACCAAATTCTAACATTTAGAAACCAGAACATATCTTTCTTTTTATACCGACTTTCACAAAGAGATTAAAAGAGGTGACTTACTGGAGGTCCTGGCAAACCTGGCATTCCTGGCTGTCCTCTGTTTCCTGGATTCCCAGCGATTCCGGGAGGACCTGCAGGTCCCGGCATGCCGATCTGTCCTGTAGCTCCCGGGGGTCCTCTCTCCCCTGATGGTCCCCTTTCTCCCGGCTGTGGAACACAAAGAAGGATTTTCTTTTGATACCCCTCTACTTAAGAAGTTCAGTGCGAAAGGAAATGAAATGTCGAGAGTAAACTATTGTCTGGAGTTGGAGTTGGGGATTATTTGTCTTTCTCCACTCGAAAGGAACTGTCCCATTTTTGGGCAATAGAGGGAAGAGAAGCATTGTTAACTATTTCATCGTAGAGGTTATTTATTTTAATGAAATCTTATTAATTTTCTTCAGAGTATCTACATTTATTTTGTATTGGATGGTAATTATGTGCACTTTAGTTTGGATCATATTCACTTTGATAAAAGCAATTAGATCTCGTAAGAAATATATTTCACGGAGTAGAAATTATTCCACTATAATTAAGTTTATTCAATATCACAAAAAGTATTTCAACATTGAACAAATATGATGCACACCGGAAAAATATTATTGTTTGCATTAACCCTTCAACGGCTGGAACGTAGAAAGTCGCTCTCTGATGACTATTCTAAAACCGGCTCCGTCTCAGAAAGTCGTTCTCCGATTATTACTCTTAAACCGGCTCCGGCGTAGAAAGTTGCTCTCTGTTTATTACCCGAAAACCGGCTCCGAAACATTTGCGTTCAGCATTTAGCTACAGAGAGGCCGTTTTCAAAGCATTCAGCTGAAATATTTTTGCCGTTCAAAGGATTAATTACTTCCCACTATGAAACGAATACTTTCCACTTTTTGAGCATTGTTGCGTCTATAACTACTTTTTGCATGTTTCAAAATGACCAATAATATTTTTACCCAATGCACCTGAGTGTCTGGTAGAATCAGTGACTTGTTGAGTGAATTTATTTAAAGTATTGAAAATAAAAGCCGTAAGTCATAAAAAATACAACTTTTTTAAATACTTTTTGCAAACTCAATTTCTGAAAATAAATTCGAAATATTATTCTATGTACCAGGTGTAAGATATCAAATTTATAATGCAAAGCATTCGAATTATAGTTCCATGTATTGAGTAAATACTATTTTAGTTGAAGAATAATTATCTTTTTCCCTTTCGTATTGATGTTGATTTGAACTATTTGGTTTATCGTTTTCATTTAAGTTTATTAGATTATTAAATTTAATTCATTGTGTGCTTTCCACTGATTAGGGAATAATATCCATTATCGATTAAAAATATATGTCATAGATAGTGCCTATCTTGGGAGAATGACTTACGTGATGAAATAGAGTCTGTTGAATTATGAAGCCAGAGTTAATCATGCCTGGCAAAATGCCTGGAACTAATATTATTCTAGACCATTCCGTCAGAATCTAAGCTCAAAGTTTTGATAAAATCAAAAAGTGGCATTTAAATAACTCGTATCTATTTTGCATGCAGAATATTCAAGGCAGAAAAACAAAACAAAAAAAATGATTAAAAGCTTAAAAATTTCAATAACTTTGCAATGAGTTGTTTTCATAAAATACTAGCATTACGCGCATGGCGTTGCCCGTGGAATCAGGACTTCAACAAAATGAAAAAAAAAAAAATCGCCCACAGTGACACGAAAAAGTTTTGAAAATAAAATCAAAACAAAAGATAGACATTATTGATTTTCCCGCTAATTTTTTCCGCGATAATGACATTTTAACTGTAGAAAAACAATACAGAGTACGTTCATCCAAAACAATTTTAAAAAGTTGCAACGTGTAAATCATTATTATACAGCAATGGAGTATCTAAGTTAGGCTGATGCAATGCAGTCTTTTCTCTGGATCGTAAAACCACAGTACTGTGACCTTCGAAGGTCACGACAGTACCCCTTTCATCACCCCCCTGGAGCTTGCGTGAAAAGCTATGGCACATTTTACGCAGATGTTAAAGAAATTCTTTTAGCTCATCACGGAAAAAATTTTCTCATAATTCAGCGAATTACGTTAGAAGTTCAAAGCCATGTTATCACCCATGTCAGAGGCCTCACATGACTTCACTTCTCTCCGCCCGGGAATATCCCATTATTCGAGATAGCCCGTGCAACGTCGGGTTATACAGCTAGTAAATTGATAAAAAGTGAATAAAAACTCACCATTCCAGGTGGACCCATAGAACCGGTTGTTCCCTGGAAATAAGAAAAGAACCTAGTTACACTACATATTAATTTGCTTCTGTTATTACTAAAACTGTAATAAAAATAATACTGTAGTGAATTTTTTTAATTAATATTTAAACTGAAATCGCTTACCTGAGGTCCTGGTAAAGATACTAGCCCTTCGATGTCGTAGCTAACAAGTCCACTTTCGCCCTTCAAAATAATATTTTTCATTATCTTGTATATTCATTAAAAAAGAAAATAATAAGTTTCATTCAACTATATAAATTATACATAGAGATATTTACCTTTGGCCCTGGAGGTCCGGGTGGACCTGGTGGACCCTGAAATAAACAAAAATAAATAAATAAACAAATGAACTCCTGATTTTTTGCACATAATAAGGCGATTAAATCAGGGAAGTGTGAAGCAGTGATGTTAAACGCGTTATATTGGTAATTTTTATTTTTATTTCCTTGCGAAAATACACTCTACTCACTAAAGCCTGAACGCATAATTAACGTTTTTCCGTTATATTTTACTATTAATTATATTCCCAAATATTTTTAGCATTACGCCAAGGATCTTTTTCATATTTTTTTAGTGCATCTGTTTAGAAAATTCCCTTCCCCACCAGCAGCCTAGTGTGTTAAAGCTTGCATGTCTGAAGAATATGAATGGGAGAAAGGATGTTAAGGTTCTATTCTTTGAATGTATTATTAGTTAACATTCTTCAAAAATTGGTTCACCGATTGTCGCTTGAACAACGAATTGCTTGCTGCAGTCGGGTTGATTGTTAGAGGTTTTCCTGTGTTCATCTAAGCAAAAGACAAACGCTGACAGCTTTCGAAGGAGACAACGTAACCACATATAATGGAGCTAAGCCCAACTTTTGCCTTAGGCGTTACTTAAGCCTTGTACTGACGGCGTGTGGCTTGACAAACCTCGAGACGCTCGAGGTTCGTACTTGTGGACTGTGGACGGCGGAATTCCGAACAGTCGCGCCGTTCCTACGGCGCGAGGCTTGGCAAACATCTCGGCAGCGTTCGAGTGAACGGATGCACTAACGCCGTCTGTCCACTCCCCCTTCTTTAATGTGTGAGCTATTTACCGCCACAGTGCGGGAAACAAGAGATGCACTTACAAGCCCCACGAGCCACATCGATTCTTCCTGTTCAGCCTTATTCCGACGGCGTGTGGCTTGGTCGTCGCTCGAGGTTCGTACTTGTGGATTGTGGTCGTTGGAAATCCGACCAGTCGGATTTAACTTGGCTAATCTTTCGGCAGCGCTAGAGTGAGCGGATGCACTGATGCCGTCTGGCCACTTCCCCTCCTTTGATGTGTGAGCTATTTACCGCCACAATGCGGGAACCGGCAGATGCATTTGCAAGCCCAAGAGTCACATCAATTCTTTTTGTTCGGACGACGAGGAATAACGCAAACCAGGTATGAAGCTTGTGGAAGGCAGCTTTCCAACGATGGGGAATAACGGGAACCGCGGACAGAACTCGTGGGAAGTCAAGCCGTGGGAACTCAGCTTTAGGTGCTTCAAGGTAGCTTTGAATCGACGATTATTCGACAATTCCCCTTTATCGTGATTCTTCACCTCATGGGTTCGGCTAGATAAAAGCTAGATTTAGTGGGATTATAACCACTACCACCAAAAATTATTCCATATAATATATTCCATAATATTTCTTTATATATCCGGGTCCTTTAAAACCCTAAACTACACTCTCAATACCAGGAAATGTCTTTCTTAGCAGAGAGTAAATAATTAATTTGATATTACTATTTAAATTCAACTTAATTCTAATGAGGAGATACAAGGCATTCGTACACAAGCGGAACTCCGTTAAACCTTTATGCGTTACCCTTTGAAACGAATGTAGCCTCCTTTCAACGTACAATAAAAGTAAGCTAAGTTTATTCGTTCTGTTTGCTATAAGATCTGACTAAAATTCACAATATTATGATTTAAAATATATTCGACCTGTATTCATCCGATTTTTTTAAAATCCAATTCTACATTCATCAAAGTCGTTGAATCTTGTCTGACGTCTATTTTGTTTACTTTAAAACTCAAGAACTGTTATGTAAAACTTGAATGCTGTGAGAGTACCGTTTTTCTTTCATTATTAATTCCTAAATTGCTCACCTCGAAAGAACCATTTTTACGCATGCACGTAATTCTTTTTATCGCGGTGACAAAAGTGTCCTTAAGGCATTTCTTATTTATTGCTGTTCTATAATTCTTTTCTTTAATTAAAAAGTATTAAACTATAGATCCATAATTTACTTTTGCCTTAATACTGCAACTGCAACGATAAATATCTTTTAAGATTATTTTAAAAGTGAAAAAGCAAATTCTTTTAAGCGGAAATGTTTCAAAGACAGATGTTTGTTAATTCTTTTTCCATTAGTCATTTTCGTAACTCACTGGAGAAATAGCGAGGTTTCTTTTACATTACTTCTGATTCTGAATGTTTGTTGTTTGTAACGTCATAAGTATTATGTTTAACGATTTATCATTTAACAAAATCTCTTGAGTGATTAAACAGATAATTGTGCTCCGATTTAAGCTCTCTGATCCTTGTGTTTAGTTACTAGATAATCTTCACATTGCTTTGCATTATTATTTAATTATGATATTTTTATAATGATCAAAGTAATGAGCAGAATTCTCGCCAGAGGGCGGACACCAAAGAAAGATAACAATAATAAATTCTCAAAATGAGGACGTTTCTAATGTGAATAAATGAATTTTGATGCTAGACGGGATAATTTTGCAACGAGACTGGTGGGAAAGTTTTATTTCTAATTAAATTTCCAACAGAAACGATGGTAATATACAGAGTTCATCAACAATTGTTTACAGAATTTAACAGGTGGTCGCAGCTTCTTGTTTCCGAAGTCGAATTGAATTCTCGTTACAATATGTAGTATGGCAGTAGCGTAGCTGAAATATTTGCCCCCCCCCCCCGGGGCGAACTTGCACCATGTCGTCCTTCATTCACAAGATATATCTGGTACATAAACCTCGAAATAAAAATACAGTAGTCTCCCTACAACGAAGTCTCCCTACACCGAATTTCTCCCTATAACGAAATTTTTAATCGGAATGTTAAATAACATTCAAATTATTCTCCACATAACGAAGTGGTTGTCTCCCTATAACGAATTTTTTCAGACCTTTATCTTTTCGATTTTGGTCATTTTTGAAGAAAGTTGCTAATTTCTGTGCAAACAAATCATTCACAAGTGCCTGTTTCTGGAACCACTCGCATTGTTCATTCCAGCGATAACACATAACAATATAATGCTATGTGAAGGGTAATGCAGTTGTGGGGACCTGGGTTTCTACAGAGGGAGCAACATTTCTACGGGTCAAGATTACAAGAATCGGGGAGGAGTGGGGGTGGAAACAGCAAATGGATGTGACAATACGCATTTTATGTTTATCCATACTAGTACATATTATTCTCTAAATTGGTGAATTGTCTTCACTTTTGAGCATTTTATTTATACAATAAAAATTAGTATAATTTTAACAAGTTTTTAATAAATATTACTTTATTTTTAATTGAAAGTCATAGTTAAATATTTTTGAACTTATCGCACATACTAAAAAGGTTGTTACATTTACTTAAATAACTGCAAAAATCTCTAATCTTCGTTTAACGAAATTTTCTCTATACCGAATTTTTCAACTGGAACCACACGATTTCGTTATAGGGAGATTCCACTGTAAATAAATTCAGGACGAAAAGTATTTTGTTGGTAACGTAATGAGTCGTTTGACACCCTCGATCTCTGCAGATACGCAGCGAAATCGCGCCACCATCACCAGTCTTCCTTTCACATATCAGTAATTTACCGACAAAAGACAAAAACACAAATTATTTGCGTTATTTTCTTATGTACACAATGATAGAATTTGTGCCGCTGCTCTTCTTAGTTATAAAATTCATTTCCCCTCATTCATGATTTTGTTGCCCCTTTCAAAGTGGCGCCAGGATGGAACGGAGCCTCTGCCGTCCCCTGTTACCACACTACTGCATGCTAATACCGTTTATGAGGTGCACAGGGGATGATCCGGAAGACGTCGTAGAGCTACCATCAGGGGCGGCCCGAGTCCCGGGCAAACTGGGCAACTGCCCGTGGCGCCAAAATCCTAGGTGGCGCCAAAGCAGAAGAGGGAAGGAAAAAAATGGTTTAATAAACATGAGAACTCCAGAGGAACGGCAATTATATTTTTAAATAAATTTGTTGAATAGATTATTTAGATTGAATATGACCACTATTTCATCTTAAATATATTTGGAGTTTATAAATTCTCACTATAATAATATTAAGCCCTATTTACATGTAAAACATGCATAAACCTAAATTCTAAAAAAATCCTGTTTGTTCAACATTTAGAATATAGACATTATAGAATTTTAAAAATACGTAAGTTGGAGGGAGGGTCTCCATATTGTTGCCTTGCCCGATTGGTTAAGTTACCTCGTGCCGCTTCTGGCTACCATTCCTGTTCTTTCAAGCTATGGTTTTAAAAATGTTTGCAACATCGCCTCGATATTTGCTACACAGATTAACCCTCTCGTACCGAGCGAGGCGTTCTTCGGCGGTCTAGAAATTTTCCCTTAAGGACGTCGAAGGCCGGTCTGAGGTGGTTGCCTTCTTTTGAGGGGAGGAGAGTTTCTGAGATCGCTTAGGAGATAAGCACGGTAGAGAGTCCAATTATCCTTGCCAAACAGAACTCGTGTCCTTGCGCTTTAAGGGAAGATTACAGCAGGGGTGGGGTAAATGACCACCCAGGTTGGGAGAGTCCAATTCATGTTTGAGCCTTCCAAAATAGCCCGGTTTTAAAGGAGCTAGAAGAAAAAAGTCGCCTCGGGATTAAAGAGTTAATAGTGTGGGTACATGAAGCATTTTTAAAGTGGAGCATTCATGAGAAGGCCCTTCCACCCCATTTGGCTCACATCGCTCCAAAACCCTTTGTGAATGCACAAATTCGATGAAAATTGGTGTAGACCGGGGAAAGATTTGGAAGTCCAACGTCGTTCGTGTTTCATTTGGCGCATTCGGTCATAGAATTGGAATGCGATCCTCGAGAAGGGGAGCATACCTCTCTCACAAAAGCGAAAACCACCCGTTAGGGAGGGGGAATGTGGTTGGAACTCAGTCTGGGGAAATCAGAGTGGGGGGACTCGTTTTGAAAACGGGAAGGAGGAGGCGCAGTAGCCCTAGGATATCGGAGTGCCCGTAGGTCATTGGTTTGCGGTTGGCGTTGTCCGAACCGTGAATGACCAGCCTAAATGAATCGGCTTAAAATTGGAGCTCTCTTTAGAAAAGCACTCCAAATAGTGTGGAACACACTTCCCGTGAGTGTCCAGCTTAAGAGTCACTAACTGGGAAGTCTGTTCATGATTATCGCATGCATTATTTGAGGACATAATCAGTTCTGAGTATAGCTCTACAGCATTAAACCTGTAATTAATTTCAGATATAACACACGATAAAAAAATTATTTTGTTAAATTGTGTACTTTCTTATTGTTAAATTATTTTTTCTTTGCAGTCTATGTATAAATTTTAATATTTACACTTAAAAACAGCAATTTAGGAGCAATTTACGATTTACAATTTAAAAACAGCGATTTAGGAGCAATTTACGATTTGCAATTTAAAAACAGCAATATACAATTTAAAAACATCAATTTCCAATTTAAAAGAAGCAAAATGCAATTTATAAACAGCAATCAGAAAGGTTTTGTCTCATTTTAACAGACTCACGAAAGATAGGCAATAGATGAAAATTAAAATTGGTAAATGATGTAAGTGCCAAAAATAATTCAAACGCCATTTTGGACGTTAAAGTGTCAAATGAATAATGCTTTATAATATGGTAAACGAGAAAAATTCCTGGTAGTCCTCTAAGTAGTTCAAAAGCGCGTGTAAGAGTGAGAATTGTTTTTGCGATTTTCAACATTTTTTCTTCTGGAATTTACAATGTTAACCACTTTTGGTCCTCAAATATAGTTTCAAAACATTATGGATATTTATGCCTGCATTTTAATACGTAGATATTAATCTTAAAATGCATTTTAAACTATTGGAGTTCATAGTTATGAAATGCATTGTTTCAGTAATGCTTTTATATCGTAAATTGAAAAAAATGACTACATATTTTACTGTTTAAACTTATTATTACATTTTATGTTTATTTGCAAATTTAATGAAATTGCAGCGACTTTCTTTTGTAAGCATTAGATTGTTTTAAAGCAATTAAGGAAGCGTTCTATCCAGAATTCTTAAGCAGTTTTTGATATTTATAGCTATGAAAAATGTATTCTATCTTTATGCAAATAAAACAAGCATTACATTTGCAAAAATTTATTGCAAATTCTTATTAGATGATGATGTATAACAGTATGGAAAATTCTGATAAGTATTTCTAATTCAGAGAAAGCTTAGTTTCAAAAATTGTATTGAATTTATAATATTTTGGATTCACTCAGAGATTATCATAAATTTTTCATATACTGAAATTGAATTCTTTAGAGTTTGGAACGGATTGTAGCTTTTATATCTTTACACTTTATTTATTTAATCTATATCCATTTTGCTTTTTCGCGTATTTTCAAATAGAATAAATTTCCGAAACTCGCAATCGTGTTTATATACTAAAATTCTCAAATTGCCTCGTTCTTCTTCATCTCCTTAAAATTTATTTACATATGTATTACTTTTAAAGAAATTATCTGAAGAAGTTTAGCAATTCTGCAAGTTATATAGATCGCCAAATAAGATGGATTCCTGTTTTCAATTGAATTAGCTGGATGAAAAAAATATTCGTAGTATTGTATATTTATCATTACCTAAGAGTTCACAAGCAGTTTGCATGAATTTCGTATTATCTCTTATTTTTTGCTTGTTTTTTTTGTCTTAATTTTATCGAAATATCTTTATCCTATCTCTTCTCTAGTTTAATCCTTTTGATTCACTTACTATCAAGTACCTTTTGTTATTTTTTTTTTGTTTGTTCTTATTTACATTCGAAAATCTTGTTTAATAAACACATTTCGGTACATAAGTTATTCGTGTGTGCCCCAATTGAAAGATGTTAAACTTGCACAGATAACATATTCTGTTGACCTTAGTATTTACTTGACTTTTACCATTTATTGTACAGAGTTGCATATGCTACTTTTATTCACACATATTAAAGACTTAAACAAAGAAATCAAATTTTTTGTATTTAACCATTTTATGTATTTATACATTTTTTGGACAATTTCTGAATATTTTTCAACAATTACTAGGTTTCCTCTAATTACGATAACTTTAGAGAACAAAATAACTTTTTTTGTTCAATTCATCTTAACCCTTTCTGGGTCACAAGCATTTTCTTCGTGAAAATAATGTCAAAGACTGTATAAATCCATTAATATTTGGTGCTGCCATCTGCTGTCTTTATTAGATACTAAAACGCATTCTTTCTAATAAATCGTCAAAAAACTACCGTCTGGATAAGAACAAAGTTCATAAACAGGTGGTTCCGACGAGAAACCACTTCCCTTGAAAGAGCAAAAAGAATAAATCAAAACATATTAAGAGGTAAAATAAGCTGACTAGCATTCTGTATCCTGACAATTAAACTAATAAAAGTACTCATGGATGATTGTGTTCCCGACATACCTGGAAATCCGGTTTTCTTACTTCCTCAAATCTGGAATTTTTTCGGAGATGGACTATCTCAAGTTTTATTTTAGAATACTGTTTCCCAACATGGCGCCAACGCCCGACACGAATGGAATCGTCTAGAGTTTAAAAGCACCTGTCTACTGTGATTTAACTAGTATATATAAATTTTTATATCGAAACGGCACATTTTTATAGGATCTACTAGCTGAATAATTTTCAAAAATATATATAAACAAGATTTTAATTCCTGCAACCGCTTTCTTTAAATGGTGAACTTAAGAAAATTTATTATTATTAAAATTATTTCGTATTTCAATTTCAGTTTTCCATTATATGTTTTGAAAATTTAATTACTTTGTTCCTCAACAATTTCCTAGTGATTTCTTCCTAAAACCTATCATTTAAGTTTTTCAGTGAACAATTAAATTTTTGAACATTAAAAATTATGTATATAATTCATGGGGGGCTTAAGAATATTCGAAAGACTTAAGTGCGGCATGGTATGAAAAAGGTTGGGAAACACTGTTTTAGAACAAATGTATCGTTAATACATTACGTCAAACATATAATAAACGTAAATTAGTGAAAATCCAGTCGCTATTAAAACATACAGGCATGTATATGTAGCACATTATCATTCTGAATTATATTAAAGTATGTAGGATTTTTACTCCATGCCAGTTTTCAGGAATTTTGAAATGGTTTCGCAGTTATCCCTGAAGTACTTCGATTCCTCACGTTTATTAATTGAGGAAGTAGGCCACTCCATCCTTGAAATTTTAAACTAATCATTTTAATGATGTTATACTTAGTTACTGAATTTTAGGTTAAGTAAAGTTTTATAAAATATAACCCATCACAAAGCGATTTTTAAATTATAATATCAAGAACAGTCTTCAAAGGATTGAAATATTTTTTAAATAAGCAGTTCTTTTAAAATGTTCATGAATGTCTTTGGACTTAGATCAGAATTTAATTCATTACTGAGTAAATGCTATATTGAATTAACTATAAGTGGAGATAAAATAATATGAGCATAAATTTATTTCAAACAGGAAGTCAAATAATATATAAAAATCTTCGGATCTGTATATAAGAATTTAAAAAATCACTTAAATATATTTACCGCAGGTCCTGGAAAGCCTACAAGTCCTGGTAAACCAGACGGTCCAGCAGGTCCAACAGGACCTGAAGAGCCCTGTAAAAGAAATGAACCATGCATTTTACAAAATGAAAATGCATTTAATGCATTAACCCTTAAAAGCCTCATTTTTCAAAAATTGATTTTAAAATGTTTTTTTTGTCTTTCATTTCTTTAATAGAACATGGGAAACATACTTTAACCCTTTCCGGCGCAAGGCATTAAATGTTTTGAAACATGATGGAAAAATATCATGAATGGGCTTAGTTTATTGTTTAGACATAGAATTTACAAAAAAAAAAACACCTCTTTCTGAAGAGGGGTCGTTGTCCCTCTTTGGGGATGCTCTCTCATATGAGGACCCCTTTGGACACAGCCATCTTGATATACTCAAAAATTAATGCTAAATCTTACACAAAATCATAAATTAAAACTTCAAAAATATTGGAAATTCTATAATGTTTCCGAAATGAAAACGAAATTTCATTGTGCTGCCATCTACAGTCTAAAAGGAGAACTATCAGCTGCCTTT